>APFE030463421.1:379160-400645 GCA_000404065.3 Pinus taeda | reverse complement strand
ATGATTTTGAGGCTTTGTGATCTATACTTAAATTATTGAGAAAATTTTTGGAAATAATCACAAAGGATAATTTTTTTTGGCAATAAATTTTTTGAATAATATTATACCTTAGGAATATGAACCTTTAGATTAAAAGTCCCAATGGATTGATATTATAAACCCAAGGGAATAAAAAACCCAATAGATTAATACTAAAAATCCGTGGGATTATAAACCCAATGGAATAATAGTAAACCCGAGGAAATAATATTATAAACGCATGGTATATAAACTTTTGGATATATATTGTCTCCATATGAAAATCATGGACAATCATGGTCCATCATGGTTAACAATGGTCAACACTCAGTGAGCATGCTCAACCATGTTTTATAGAATCAAACATGGTCAATCCTGGTCCAATGTCGTGTTGTGACAAAGATTGCCTCGATATGAAAATCGACCATGGTCAACCATGGTCCTATGTCACATTATTATAAGGATTGTCTCAATATGAAAATCAACCATGGTCAACCATGCTTATTTTAGTGTTTATAGTATTTATGTTAAGTTTTATATATCTTAGGTTTATAATATTAGTCCCTTACATTTAATATTATTCCCTTGGATTCATAATCCCTTGGGGTTTTAGTATTAACCCCTTGGGTTTATTATTTTTTTGAGTTTATAATATCAGTCACTTAGGTTTATTATTACCTTGGGTTTATAATATCAATCATGGTCAACCATAGCCAAGCATGGTCAACTATGGTCGAATGTCGCATTTGTCACAAAGATTGTCTGAACATGAAAATGAATCATGGTCAACCATGGTCCAACGTTGCATTGTGACAAATATTGCTTCAATATGGAAATTAAACATGGTAAACCATGGTCAACCATGTTTATTTTAGGGTTTATCATATTTATCATAGGATTTATTTCCCTTGGGTTTATTATTCACTTGTGTTTATAATATCAATCCCCTGAGTTTATTTATATAAGGACTTATATTCCTAGGGTTTAATATTATTCCTTTAGGTTTATTATCAATCATGGTCAATCATGATCAACCATGGCCAATCATTTTCTACCATGTTTTATAAATTCAATCATGGTGAACCATGGTCCAACGTCGTATTGTGACAAATATCATCTCAATATGAGAATCAAACATGGTCAACCATGGTCAATGTTGCATTGTGACGAACATTCTCTCGATTTGAAAATCAATCATGGTCACGCACGGTCAACTACGGCCCAACGTCACATTGTCATAAGGATTGTCTCAATATGAAAATCAACCATGGTCACTCATGTTTATTTTAATGTTTATACTATTTATCTGAGGATTTATATAGTTTGACTTTATAATATTAACCCCTTTGGTTTAATATTATTCAACGAAGGTCAACCATGTTTTATAAAATCAATTGTGGTCAACCATTGGCCAATGCCACATTGTGACAAAGATTGTTTCAATATGAAAATCAATCATCGTCTCAACCATGGTCCAACGTCGCATTATGACAAATATTGTCTCAATATGATAATCATGGTCAGCGATGGTCAACCAAGGTCAACCTTGGTGAAGCATGGTCAACCATGTTTTATAAATCCAAACATTATCATCCATGGTCAATCATGCTCAACCATGGTTGAATGTTGCATCGTGACAAAAATTTTCTTCATATGAAAATCAACCATGGTTAAGCATGGTCAACCATGGTCCAGCATCACATTGTGACAGGGATTGTCTCTATATGAAACATGGTCAACCATGCTTATTTTAGTGTTTACAATATTTTTCTTAGGGTTTATATACCTGGGGTTTATAATGTTAATCCCTTGGCTTTAATAATATTCCCTTGGGTTCATAACCACTTGGGGTTTTAGTATTAATCAAACATGGTCAACCATGGTCCAATGTTGCATTGTGACAATGATTCTCTCCAATTGAAAATCAATCATGGTCAGGCATGGTCAAGCGTGGTCCAATGTCACATTGTGACAAGGATTGTCTCAATATGAAAATCAACCATGGTCAACTATGTTTGTTTTACTATTTATAATATTTATCTTAGGGTTTATATACATTCGATTTATAATATTAGTCTCTTTGGTTTAATATTATTGAATGAAGGTCAAACATGTTTTATAAAATCAAACATGGTCATCCATGGCCAATCATGCTCAACCATGTTCGAATGTCACATTGTCACAAAAATTGTCTTGATATGAAAATCAACCATGGTTAAGCATGGTCAACCATGTTTATTCTAGTGTTTACAATATTTATCTTAGGGTTTATATACCTCGAGTTTAATAATATTCCCTTGGGGTTTTAGTATTAATGCCTTGGGTTTATAATAAAAATCCCTTGGTTTTATAATACCAATAATGGTGAACAATGGTCAATCATAGCCAACCATGGTCAATCATGGTCAGCCATGTTTATTTTAGTGTTTACAATATTTATTTTAGGGTTTATATACCTCGGGTTTAAAATATTAGTCCCTTGGGTTTAATATTACTTGTTTGTTTTCATAATCCCTTGGGATTTTAGTATTAATCCCTGGGTTTATTATTCCCTTGGGTTTATAATATTAATCCCTTAGGTTTATTATTCCCTTTGGTTTATAATATACATAATGGTCAACCATGGTCAATCATAGCCAACCATAGTCAATCATCGTCAACCATGGTCAAATGTTGCATTTTGACAAAGATTGTCTCAATATGAAAATCAACCATAATTGTCAATAACCACGGTCACATTGAGTCAAAGATTGTCTCATGGTGCAAAGTCACATTTGACAAACCATGGTCAACCTTGGTCCAACGTCGTATTTTTACATGGATTGTCTCAATATGAAAACAAATCATCATGAACCATCATCAACCATGGTCAACCATCATTAACCACAGTCCAATGTCACATTATGAGAAAGATTCTCTCAATTTGAAAAACAATCATGGTCAAGCATGATCAACCGTGGTTCAACATCACATTTTGATAAGGATTGTCTCAATATGAAAATCAACCATGGTTAACCATGTTTATTTTACTGTTTATAATATTGATCTTAGGGTTTATATACCTTGGTTTTATAATATTAGTCCCTCTCGTTTAGTATTATTCAATGAATGTCAACCACGTTTTCTAAAATCAATTGTGGTCAACCATGGCTAATTAGGGTCAACCATTTGGCCAACGTCGTATTGTGACAAAGATTGTTTTAATATGAAAACCAATCATTGTCTCAACGATGGTCCAATGTCAGAGTATCACAAAGATTATCTCAAATATGATAATCATGGTGAGCGATGGTCAATCATGGTCAACCTTGGTGAATCACGGTCAACCATGTTTTATAAAGTCAAACATGGTCATCCGTGGTTGAACGTCACATTGTGACAAATATTGTCTTGATATGAAGTTCAACCATAGTCAACCATGTTTATTTTAGTGTTTAAAATATTTATCTTAGTGTTTATATACCTTGGGTTTATAATATTAGTCCCTTGGGTTTAGTAATATACCCTTGGGTTTATAATATCAATCATGGTCAACCATGGTCAATCATGATCAACCATGTTTATTTTAGTGTTTACAATTTTTATCTTAAGGTTTATATACCTTGGGTTTATAATATTAGTCCCCAGGGTCTAATATTATTTGCTTGGGTTCATAATCCCTTAGGGTTTTAATATTTATCCCTTGGGTTTATTATTCCCTTGGGTTTATAATATCAGTCCCTTGGATTTATTATTGCCTCACTTTTATAATATCTATCATGGTCAACCATGTTCAATCATAGCCAACCATGGTGAACGATCGTAAACCACGGTTAAATGTCACATTTTGACAAAGATTGTTTCAATATTAAAATCAACTATGGTCAATAACCATGGTCACATTGTGTCAAAGATTGTCTCATGGTCCAATGTCACATTGCTGTAATCACGGTCAACCATGGTCCAACTTCACATTCTGACACATTGGCTCATTATGAAAATCAACCATCATGAACCATCGTCAATCATGGTCAACCATTGTCAACTAGGTCCAATGTCACATTTTGAGAAAGATTCTCTCAATATGAAAATTGATCATGGTCAACCATGGTTCAATAACACATTGTGACAAAGATTGTCTAAATATGAAAATCAACCATCGTCATCCATGGTCAACCATGTTTTTTTTAGGGTTTATAATATTTAGCTAAGGGTTTATATAGCTTGGGTTTACAATATTAATTCCTTGGATTTATTAATGCCTTAGGTTTATATTATCAATCCCTTGGGTTTATTAATCCAAGTTTTCATATTCGTAGGGCATAATAATATTGATAGGGTGTATAATATTATCCATTGGGTTTAATATAAATACCTTGGGTTTATAATCCATTGGGTTTATTAATCCCTTGGGTTTATAATCCATTGGGTTTATTAATCCCTTGGGTTTATAATAACAATCCCTTGAGTTTATAATATCAATTATAGCCAACCATAGTCAATCTTATCATATATTAAGTTGACACCTACAACCTATATCAACCTCATTTAATAATGTGGTTGTGCTAGTATCGTTCTGTTGTAAGTTTCCACATTCATGTCTACACTTGGACAAGCTTAAAGTTTAGAGCGGAAAAGGCTCCTACCTAGGCTACTTAGTACATTATAACCTCGAAGTAAAATAAGATTCTCATCTAGAAGATATACTTTATTACTTTAATTAAGCCAATAGGCTTGTCTATGTTCCACAATGTTAATTAATTTGTTAGATTAGCGTAACTTCAGTGAATATGTGGGTAATACTTTTACTAATAGTTAGAGATATGTTCCACAATGTTAATTAATTTGTTGGATTACGATAAGTTGGCGATGGCTATTTAACTTTTAGCAAAAATGAGGGTAATATTCTTATTAATAGTTAAAGATGGAGCTAGATTGATATTAAAAATAATTATAACCTTCTTAATCAGAAAACATTTTAGCTAAAAAAATATCGATTATACGTCCTATATTAGATACGCAGTCGTTATATGAGGTGTTACATTACAAGAGAATCCCGAACCTCATATTTATGTATGGTCTTATCGCTACTTTCTCTCACTTCTTGATCATTGATTAATGCAAGTCAAATTAAACAATGTGTAACAACCAGTGTAGAATTTGACCACCAAGAAGGGATACCATATACCTATGGTATATTTTGAAGAGGTTTGCATTTGATATCATTTGCAAGGTTGTGTTCGGGTTGATCCCAGTTACCTCCATCCATCTTTCTCTCGCAAAGCTAAGGTTTGCGGATGCTTTTGACTCCACTAGGTATATTACCTACAAAATATTACTTTTAGTGGCTTCTAAGCTCATGGTAAGAATCAAGCGCCTGCTTAATGTTGGCTTTGAATGGCGCCTTATTGAAAACAAGTGCCTGCTTAATGAATCGTTATGTTTGGTTAATGGATTTATCCATTATAATGATGTCACTCATTCACATATTAGGTAGATCAATCACATGGAACCTATTTGTTGAAGAATTTTAAGAACGTGAGAGAAACTACATATACACTTTGAAGTAATGTTTCCATGCATGTTAAGTGCGTATTGTCAATTGTTGTAATTTATAAGTTAGCCATTTTTAGTAAATCAATTCCACTTTTATTGGATGTAGTGGTTTATTTATTTCTACACATGTAACCATCATTTGATAATAAAATATAGTGTGGTTTGTGTTTGCTGTGTAACTACATTTTCTTTCTTGTTTTTTAAGTTGTTATCATTGTTATTTAAGTCCTTACTATCTTAAGAGAGGGTCTATGATCATGCCAATTCTGCATGTTTAAATCCTTGTATATAAGATAGGGTAGGAGAGTGGATTGTGTATTGTTCGTGGAAATATTTATGTGTAATGTTGTGTGGTGTTGTACCTGCACTAAACTATTGAACTGCTAGTGCTGTGAATTGTTGTCGTTGTGTAAAGTTCCATTGTGAACATATCTGCATAAAAGAATAGGAGATCTACATGTGAAGAGGCCAAATCAACATAGAAATGATTAGGTGTGGTGTGGATCTACAGTTAGAAAAATATGTTCATGTTCTAAATCATGGTTCTTGAGTTTATTAGATGGTGCAAGATGTACAACAAGCGAACCAAGCTCTCTCAATGGCTTGGCGATCGGTTCGAGACTTGTGGTGTAATATATTTGTGTATGTATCTTGGAGTTATGTGTTCAAGTATTTCAGAACACAACATGGATCTCAGTATTTTAGAATGTGTTTAAGTATGGAGATCAGTGTTTTTGACTGTAAAGCGTACAATTTGGTCAATGTATTGTGGTATCTGTATCCATATTTAATGTGTGGTGTGGGTTGTAGTTTTCTTATGCTGTAATAAGATATTATTATTATTGACTTGTGCAAACATCAAATGAAGAAACAATTAATGAACATAGTGTTGTAATTAAACTAGTGCTTCTTGACATTCTTTAGTGCCAAAAGAACACTTCATTGGTTTGGTTATACGTACTGCTATATGCTTATGGGTCTTGTCGTTTTTTAGTACTTCAAGATCAATAGTTATAGTCTATATTTCTGTGTATGCATGTTTGTAAATGTCAAAAAGGTCAAATTTTATGATTGACTATTGGATGCATTCAATACATAGATTACTTTCCTACATAACTAATGAATACATAGTTCATTGTCTATTCAATATATAAATGTATATTATTAGAATGAGTTTGTATCTAGGGTATCTTTTGGGATAAACAAGAAGCATATATCATACAAGTACATCAATGATGGCTAGAAGCAATTGTATCTTAAATGGATATTAAGTGGGAAGTTTGAAGTTGTGGTGGTCAAAGAGCGTTGTCTATGAGATTCGAGAGTAGGTGCAATTTTTAATGAAGATGAATGTTAATGAAGACGGGCCAAATAAATTTTAGTATTGTTATTATAATTTGTGATTTTAATATTTGACATGTAAGCATTAAGGGAAAGACATGGAAGTAATACTCCAAGTGCATTACATGTGAATTTCTAAGTTATTTTTAATAAATTAAATCTACGTTAATTCGACCTAGTAAGTTATTTATTCCTATGGTGTCTTACTATGTTTGCTTTCTAGTTTTTTAAGTTATACATCCCACAGGAAATTGAAAAAGGACAGAGAGCTACACTGGTCAATGAGTGAGAGGCTCATCACTCCTCTAATCTTATTTGTTTATAGGATTATCCTCTTACTTAAACCCTGGACATTTATAGATTCTCTGCATATCAGATAACGTTTGTAAGGATAAGTATAAACTTTGTAAACATTTTAGATAGACAATTGTTGGGCCAACAAAAATTTTGGTGTTCTGTGGATCGGTATGCGATTGAAGAATATGACTAGGCTCATGTACATACACCTTCCCTTCCATATCCGCTATCAAGAGATGGAGGTTATGAATTTTTATCTACTGTTATCTGTTTGTTGTTGGAGGGATTGTCTTTGATGTTCTGCAATTTCTAATTTTTTTTCCTTTATTTTTCTCATAGGGGGTTCACAATTATAAATGGATTTTGCAATAACTTGCAAAGCCTTAGCCTAAAAATTCTAAATGGTTTTAGATTTTTGATAATTTCGCTGTAAAGAGATTAGATAGATTTTAATTTCAATTATTTGGATGTGCACCGCTACCCAGATGTGGTCAATATAAATAGAAAAATAGGAAATAAATCGACTGTGCCGTGGAAGTGTTTACTAATAGAGAATGCAGTGGGAGTGCCCAATTATAGACAAATGTAAAATATACTGAACACTGATTGTGAGAACGGTACTCTTGCAATGGATTCATTTTTTTTTCATCGATTTACATGTAAAAATACAATCTTGTTGCATAAGCTGTTTTGGTTAGTTATCGATAACTCCGCTTAGGATAGAAAGTGGTTTTGATCTCATTTGATAGGACTTGAAACCCTGACCAGATATTACCCATGTAAATATTGTTTGCAGGGGATGACCGAATTTTTAAGATTGTTCAGAGCTGCATACAAATTTTAAATCGTCATTGACTTGGTATATTCTAATAACCATTTCCTTGACATTACAAGAACGTATAACCACTTTGATAAAAAAATATGAGTTACAAAAATGTTGTAATCAATTTAACAGAAAAGCTTCAGAATTATTTATGTATGGGATTTGTTTTCACCGCAGAGTTTCATTACAAATCCCTACTTTTTATCATGAAAATGTGAAAGTTGACCATGGAGTTAAGAGCAAATTTAGGGATCCATTCATAATACCGTTTTACTTGTGTTTGATCTTGGTTACGTTAACGTAGGTGCATAAATAAATAACATTTCTTATTGTGAGTTGCTTAAATTTTGTTTGGTTATTAGTGAATGGAAGAATCACTTGAGTTTTCTTTCTTATTTTGCACCTCAAAATTTGAAAGAGCTGGCCAACGAGGAAGATAACGATAGAGTGTCATGGAATTTCTTGTTGGCCATTATCAAATATTCACATGGTTGTGTTTGTGGACTATGGGTATATCGGTTATCGTATTAGACTGCCCATGCGCTAACTTTATTAAGAAACCAATGGCCATCAATGATATGAATGATATAACTTGGACATTCCCGTGGGACAGAATAATAGTGCCCAACAAAAATTGAGAATTAAGAGGAAAATATGATGGGAAGATAAAATGAAGTATATGATTTACACATATGGTTATGTTTAGTTTTGGAAACCACATTGACGCGAGAAGGTTTCCCAATCTTCCATTAACATAAATAAGATTTTGTTTTACAATACTCTATTAACTTAAATAACACTTTTCCACAACTATAAAACCAACAGTTTTCATTAATATTAAAATCATTTACATATAATTGTGATCAAAACAAGATAGCAGGGTCTGTAGGTTGGCCAAAGAATTTGGTAGGAAACACCAGATATAGCCCAACTTATAGCCCAACAAATAGGAAACTAATCATTACAATGTGGATTAGTAGACCCTACATAAATCTGAAAGAAAAAGGTGCAAGGCCCACAAACAAAAATAACAACCGAAAGATGCTTTGATCAGCTTGGACGTGCTTAGAGATACTTCGACAAGTCTCATCACATGCACACGCAGAAAATAATTGAAAAAAAAGAAGAAATATTCTTTCACTGGTTTGGATGTGCTTGGAGTTGCTCTGACATGCCTCATCACAAGCTTATGACCAAAATAGTCCACCAAGGCCGATACTCCCTAGAGAAACAAGCCCAAAAACGAGCAACATGATAATGAGCTGATAAGCTCTTAGAACATGGCACGTAGGCCCGCCAAAGTACTTGAGGGGAGCACAAGAAATCCTAACAAACAGGTAGCCAATAATTACATAACATGTCTGCAAACCCCAGCTAACAGTTGAAAAAAAATAAGGCCTAAGGCCTGCAAACTACTCCCAAATTGATTATAGATACACTGGGACGAAACCTTGTGAGGGGTTGTTGAAAGTGAACCACAAAAACCCATGGTAAAAAGACGGCAACATCCAAAGCATGAAACGATGAACACCAATCGCCCACACTAGCAATGATAGAAGTCACCACTACTACACGAAGGCAAATTTTAAGACATTTTTTGAGACAAAAGAAATCTTTTGTCTTAAAGAGTCACTTTTTATTTTAGTTATTTTACATTAAAATTTAATATCAATTGAATTGTCTTAAATATAAAATTTAAGACAAAAACTTTATATTTAAGACAATGACCACTTAAGACAATGGGAATTAAGAAGAAGCTCATTTATGATAGTTGACAATTACGACAAAACCATATCAATTTAAGACAATATTATCTAACACCTGCAAAATTGACTCTGACAGTGTGCCCTAAGTCTACCAAGTTGCAGGCTACCACTGTCTCGTGCTTATACCAAGGCTACTATTTCCCTTACAATTCACACTATCTTATATAAAGATAATGATTTGTTGGGCTCTTTATTTTGTGGAGGTAACCAACTTTGAAGAACGTGAGAATTTTTCCTGGTAAGATTTCTCGGACATCAATTCCCCTTCTATCCATTCGATCGTTGTTGATATGATTAGAGACAATTTATTTATTGTTGCATTCAGGAAGTTTGCATAAAAATTACATGAGTGGATAGGGGATAGTTACATTTTTTTTATTTTTGAAAATAGATATTCAAACCACATGAAATTTAATCATATCAATTTCTTTCTTTTATATTATATTTTTCCTTTTCCATTAATCATTTTTAATTAAATATGAAATTAGAATATGCTAATTATATTAGTTTTTTAAATTAATTATAAAATTAAAATAAAACATTTTGAAAAGAAATAAAATCTTTAACTAAATTTTAAGCATTTATTTTACAGTATATTTATCTGAAAATTATATTAAAAATTACATAAAAGTAATAAATTAAAGATAATTTGATTTCAAAACAATTACAATATACATACGACATTCTAAAAACCTAATAAATAAGTAAATAAAAATTATTATTTCTTGGTTGGTCTAATTCACGAGGATTTGAACTTTGAATCTCATGTCTTTACATAATACTCCATAACAAGGTGATTGTCAATTGAGTTACACTCTAAGAACTAAAATTTATTTTCTTCTTTTAAATATGTGAAAAATTTTAAATTACTTCAACTAAAACTTAAATATAATCTTGCAAGAAATTAGATAAAACATAAAGATAAAAATATTAAATATTTCCTCAATTGTTATGTGTGTGTGTGTGTATATATATATATAAAAGAAATCAAATTCATCAATATATGCATTTTGAACCTTCATTTTTTCTTTCTAAATGAAAAGTCATAAATTTGATTCTTGGATATGTCTTATACTCGCTCCTCAATTTTATTTTCACTATTGAGCAAATATATCAAAGAGATAAATAACAAAATTTAATTATTTCTTAGATAAATTTTAGTATTTAATTATTTTCGTATTGTAAAAAAACATTCTATTAATATATTGTAATATATATATATATATATATATATCTACAAAACGTAGTTTAGTAATTTTTTGTATTAATTTTTTGTTAGGTATTGAGATTTTAGTAGAGATTTTCATCTAGTAATTAGAAAACCATGAATACATTACTAAGAAACCAAGCAATATTAGTAATTGATATCATTTCAAGCTAGGGAATAACGACTATGTGATTTATGTTCCTCACTTAATAGAGATACATATAAATAAATTATGAAGGAGGTTGGAAGAGTACCTCTAGTATAAACTTTAATTTAACATAAAAATCCATTGTCATGCCCCTATATAGTCACCCACATCGGAGGCTCACTTGGGACACCTAGATGGCCCATCACTATAGTTGTGTGGTGCATCATGACTCATTTCATCTCATCAATTTTCTCAATGTGAAACTATGTGATCCCATACTGTAATTCACTTTTTATATTTCACGATTATTAAAATTCATAAGTTTAACACTTATTAAAGTATGTAGCTAATCATTCCATACAATTATGCCTTAACATAAAAATAGGAAAATGATATGAATGAATGTAATATTATATAATCAACAACCCAAATCACCTAACAATTCCCAAATATTCAAATGTGTTACAACCAAGTGAACTCTACTATTGTATAACAATATAAAAATTATAAGAGCACACAATTTATACAAACCTATCTCCAAATTTCCTATTTGATTTACTGTCATCGATGGCAACTTTGTCATAGATCAAAATCGTTTCACTTGATAGAAATAGTAAGTACTCTCGTATGCATGCAATGTATGAAGAGTTAAGTTAAGGAAAGAAAGTTAAGTAATATATTAGAAGTCAAGTGACTCATAGTTAAAAAGTTAATGCCTTGTCAGGAAAAGCTAAGTTAAGGAAAATAAAAATGTTGATTTATGTTAAAGTGAAGTTATAAAATTTTAGTTACAACGTAAAGTCATAATTTGCATGAGGAAGAAAAAGTTAGAGTTTGCATGATTCCATATTTAGAAACTTTAGTTATTATATACTCATGGTTGGGTCATTGTAATGTGAAGTAAGAAGAGAGAATAACAACAACTTGGTGGAGGTATATGAGAGAATAATTAACGAATATAACTTCTTTATTCAAGCAGAAGATTTTGTACTTATTTGTCTTATGTTTCCATGTTTATCTATGCCTCTAAATAACAAATGGTATCAGAGCAAGGTTTAGCAAGGTTTCAAAGAACGAAAGGAGTTAAGAAGGTGATGAGATACTTCCACTAAGAGCCTTGGTTGTTGTGAGTAGCCCAAGAATCGAAGTTTGGGTCCATTGGTCCATAAGTTGAAAATAGAGCACGTTGAGAGCTTGTAAACCCAACTACTAAAAGATTAGGGTCAGTAGCCTACAAAGCCACCACCATATCAAGAGGAAAGAGACACCACCGCTAACCAAAGAAGGAGTCTCCGCCGTAATATGTAGCCACGAGCCTCCATCAGAATCTGCATACAAGAGCTTAGAAAAGTAGGTACTAGTTGTTGGGAGCCATCGTTAAAGTGAAGGTTAAAATGTTTAGTTTTAAAAAGAATCCAGTGTATGCGATGTTCATTTCTAGAAGGATGACACAATAATAAAAGAAGAAAAAAAGAAAAGAAAGATGAAAGTCATGGGTCACAAAGTAAGGCTGAAGCAATCTGAGAAAAAAAAATCAAAAGGGAGAGCCAAAGTATCTCAAAGATCTCCTATAGGTTCTCATCATAGTCGAGGAATATAAAAGGGAAGTAGATGAAGTAAAAAAATTCAAGGATGAATGGATCATGATAGATCTGGTAACACTTCCAAATTTTAAAAGTTTTGATTTAGATTATCCAAGTTATCCATTTTTCTATCTACGTTTCGAGTTTATAACAAGACTCATATTCAGGACCAATATGGAAAGGAGAGAAGGATGAGAGGAAATAAATAAGGGATGGATGCAAGAAAAGAGCCCACCAGCAAGAAAACCATGAATGCATTATGAAGAAACCAAGTAATATTAGTAATTGATATCATTTCAAACTAGGGAATAATGATTATGTGATTTATCTTCCTCACTTAACATAGATATATGTAAATAAATTATGAAGGAGGTTGAAAGAGTACCTCTAAAATAAACTTTAATTTAACCTAAAAATCTATTGTGATGCCCCTATATAGTCACCCACATCAGAGGTTGACGTAGTGCACCTAGATGATCCAACACTATAGGTATGTTGTACATTATGACTCATTCCATCTCATCAATTTTCTCAACAGGAAACTATGAGATTCCATACTACACTTAAATTTTCATATTTCACGATTATTAAAATTGATAAGTTTAACACTTATTAAAGTATGTAGATAATCATTACATACAATTATGCCTTAACATAAACAACATGCTAATGATATGGACGAAAGTAATATTATATATTCAACAACCCAAATCACCTAACAGTTGCCAATTATTCAAATGTGTTACAACCAAGTGAACTTTATTCTCATTTAACAATTTAAAAATTATAAGAGCACACAATTTATACAAATCTATCTCCAAATTTCCGATTTGATTTACTGTCATCGATGGCAACGTTGTCATAGATCAAGAACATTTCACCTGATAGAAATAGTAAGTACTCTAGTATGCATGCAATGTATGGAGAGTTAAGTCAAGTGAAGGAAAGCAAGTTAAGTCTAATATTAGAAGTCAAGTGACTCAAAGTTAAAAAGTTAATGCCTTGTAAAGAAAATCTAAGTTAAGGAAAGGAAAAATGTCGATTTATGTTAAAGTGAAGTTAGGAAAGTTTAGTTAAAGCGTAAACTCATATTTTTCTTGAGGAAAATAAAGTAAGAGTTTGAATGATTCCATATTTAGAAATTTTAGTTCTTATATACTCATGGTTGAGTCATTCTAATGTGAAGTAAGAAGAGAGGACAACAACAACTTGGTGGATGTATATGAGAAAATAATTAATGAATACAACTTATTTATTCAAGCAAAAGATTTTGTACTTATTTGACTTATGTGTCCATGTTATATATGCCTCTAAATAACAAGTGGTATAAGAGAAAGGTTTAGCAAGGTTTCAAAGAACTAAAGGAGTTAAGAAGGTCATAAGCTACTTCCACTAAGAGCCTTAGCTATTTTGAGTAGCCCAAAAATCGAAGTTTGCATCCATTGGTCCATAAGCTAAAACTAGAGCTCGTTGAGAGCTTGTAAACCCAACTACTCAAATATTAAGGTGAGTAGCGTATAGATCCACCACCATATCAAGAGGAAATGGCCACCACCACTAACCAAAGAATGAGTCTCCATCGTAAGATGTAGCTATGAGCCTCCATAAGAATCTGCATAAAAGAGCTTAGAAAAGTTTGTAGTAGTTGTTGGGAACCATCGTTAAAGTGAAGGTTAAAATGTTTAGTTTAAAAAAGAATCAAGTGTATGCGACATTAATTTCTAGAAGGCTGATGCAATAAGAAAATAATACAAAAGAGAAAAGAAAGATGACAGTCATGCGTAACAAAGCAAGACTAAAGCAAACAGAGAAAAGAAATCGAAATGAAGAGCCAAAGTATTTCAAAGGTCTCCTAGAGGTTCTCACCATAGTCGCGGAATATAAAAGAGAAGTACATGAAGTAGAACAATTCAAGGATGAATTGATCAGGATAGATCTGGTAACACTTCTAAATTTTGAGAGTTTTGATTCAGATTATCCATAGTGTCCATTTTTCAGTCTACATTTAGAGTCTATAACAACACTCATATTCAGGACCAATATGCAAAGAAGAGAAGGGCGAGAGGAAATAAATAAAGGATGGATGAAAGAAAAGAGGAGGAGAGCCAACCAACAAATCCAAAAATGAAAAAAAACCCTAGAAAAGATAAAAGTAAGAAATTAACATGAATGTAATAAAAATTTATTTTAATTTAATTTTTTATATATTAGTAAATTTTATTTATAAGTTATAAATGTAAAATAATTACTAATCAATATTATTATAGTCACATTTTCTTAAGAATAATTATTAATAGATAAAGTTGTTAATAAATATATTTTTTATTAGTATTAATTACAAGGTTATTAGTAATAATGTTTCCTTATACTAATAAAGTATTAATTAATACTAATAATAAAGCTATATTATTAATTTTATATTTCAATATTAATTTCAATTAATAAAAAAATGTTGATAATAATTATCAATCTAGGATTTACTTAATATTAAAGGAAGCAACGGGGGGCACATGAAAAGGAAATTTTATAAGAGGGAATTATATGGAAGGAAGTTGTAAGTAATATTAGGTTAGAATGGGGCAATTTGAATGTTTATAGATAGGAGGAAGAAATTCAATCTAGATATGAGATAAAATTATGGTGGGAGTGAGAGGATCAAAAATGAAGAGGGAACATAAAATGACGGGAGAGGGAAGGGAAGAGGATTAATGGATAGAAAAAGGGTCCATGGAAAGAGAGAGAGGGAAGAAAAGGATTATGTGTTAGTAGTGCGAGAGAGTAAGGGGATTTAGTTTATGCTTGCTTCCAAAACCCCATCCCTATTGAGATTGTGATGAATCTTAATGATTTCAAGGACTTGACAAATTTTATGCCTATACTGATGGTTCTCAATAGCGATAACTTTAATGTCTTCTAGGAAAATATGGTGACAAGTATTTGTTGAATTCTTTGCTAGTGTTGAAGATCAAGTTCGGTCATTTTTTATGTTTGTGCCATGTAATTTTATTCTAATCTTGAAGGACCTTCCTGTTTCTCTAATATAACAATTTTGAAATGAACATATGTCTTTATAAACACCCTTTTGTTAGAGTTTATTAGTGTTATCTTTAACTGATCTCATTTTTTATCTAATGACTGGCATGGGCTTGAAAAAGGTTTCAATATATTTATTTTTGAGAACCTTAGCCAACTTGTCTGTGACCCCTTGAATGTATTGTAGATAAGCCCTTCCACAAAAACTTGGGACTTTGTTACAGGTTGCCTATCTTTATTTCCAGATCTAGCTCTTCTAATGTTCATGATGATGTCCATATTTTTATACCTGATGCATGCAAATAAATTTCTTAAATATTTAGTTTCTTCTTTAGCGTGAGAGGAGTTTGATATTCTGAAAGATGAAGAAAGTCTTTTGGATTAATCACATTGATAGGACATGGTCGACGTTTCAAACCAACTAATGTGGTTCATTTAATAGTAAGTAAATCCTTTAATATTAAGTAAATCCTAGATTGATAATTGCTATTTCTAGGCAATGTTGCATCCTTATGAAGGGAATGTCTAAGAATGACATACTATTGTTTTCCTCAACGTCCATTGTGAACTTGATATCGTCACATATATTATTGAGGTGGTCTAGAAAGTTAATTAACCCCTTGTCTCCACGAGGCCAATTGACGCTAGTGTCATCAACAAACCTAATCCATAATTTAGGCTTAAATTAGAAAGTGTCCAGAGATTTCTTTCCACATTTCTCCATAAAGAGGTTGGGTACTATAGGGGATAGTGGAGACCCCATCGATACTCAAAATGTTTTTTAAAAGAATTCACCTTAGAAGGTGAAGAAAGTGGAATGAAGACATATTTTGGCAAGTTTTACAGTTTGGTTATTCGTGACCTCTTTTACAACCTATACAGCTTCCTCTAAAGGGATCCTTGTGAAGAGTTGGACAACATCAAAACTTACAATCTTATCCCTAAGATCCAGTTTTTATTTTTTGATAAATTCTACATACTGATTCGAGTCTTTAATGAATGAGTTTGTTTTACCATCAAGAGGGGCTAAGCTGCTAGCAACATATTTTGCCAACTCATATGTGGGTGCCCCAATAGTGTTGACAATAGGTCTGTGGGGGGCACCAACCTTATGAATATTCGGGGCTCCGTAAATTTGCAGGGTGATTTCACTATCAGGAGATAGGTGCTTCTTCATTCTTTCATCCAAATTTGAATCCTTGATAGATTTTTTAACAATTTTGGTAATCTTATAAATATGGTTATCTTTGAGCTTCGTATAGCTACCACTATTATATAGGTGGTCTTTCATTTTGGTGGTATATTATTCTTTATCCATAACCACAGTTACCCCTCCTTTGTCTTATTTTAGGATTACAATGTTACCATTATTCCTTAAAAAAATTCTGGCTCTTAATTGATCATGGTTTAAATTGGTTTTAGGGAACTTCCAAATTTACTGGTAAAAAAATTAATTTTTGGGAACTATCAAAATGAAAACTTTTCTTTGATGTAAAGAGTTGACTGAGTATCAGTATAGTAACACATACGATGCATTGTATGATGCCTTATATTGCATCCTATAAAACATGCATTGGATGAGAAGTCCTTATGCAAGGTAGAAAAAGCTACATCTTCCTAAGAAGCATGAAAGACTCTGTAAGTAGAATTTTGTATAAAGGAAAGTGACATAAAGCTACAAATTTTGTTACAGTCTGTTAAAGAATTAATAAAAAGTCAACCACAGGTATGCGAGTAAATGAGCAAGACTCTAGGAGGAAAACAAAGCTTGGAGAATCCCACTCAAATGTCGATGATGGTCACAAAGACTATAAAAGTGAAACCCATCATGCAGACATGCATATGGATGAACAAGACACAAAAAGCATTGCAGAGTGAGAAGTTGAAGCCTCTACGTTTGAAGTAGAGCAAGAACATATAGATGATTGAGAACCCCATTGTAACATGGACAGTGAAGATGATGGTGAATGTGTTATGCTCTTAACCTGCAAATGATACCCAAATACAGAATATGCGAAGAAAAGAGACCCAGAATACAGAATATGCGAAGAAAAGATACCCAGAACACAGAATAGCAATGAATTTATTATTCAGATAGTAATGTTCAATTGCCTCTTCGAGGGGGCAACCTCCAATAGAGCAGAGCTCGATTACAAAATAAGACATGATTCTCCTCGCAGGGATTTTCTATCCTTTATATATGACTCCTACGTGCAATACCACGGGCCAATACCATGTATTACTAATACCATCTATCTAATACTATGACCCATTTGCAACTAATTGTGGTTCTGTTATTAACTGCGGATTAACCACTTACAATTATTAATATGGGCTTTATTGAGTTTTGACTATGACATGGTCCCATTACATAGATAAGGGGGTTAGGGTGGGACCCTAACATGCCCACTCCCTTGAGACTAGCCTTGCCCTCAAGGCTGAAGCTGCGGAAACTGCTGCAGAATAGTGGCTGGCTCCCAAGTTGCATCTTCTGGAGAGGTGTCTTTGCATTTGACAAGGACTTCCTTAATCATGCGGTCACGTAGTTGCTTGACTCGTGTGTTGAGGACCTGTTCCGGTTGAAGCCAAATGGAGCCTTCTTCGTCCAATTCCAGGAGACTAGTCTGAATTCTGCAATTGTTCCCAATCACTTTCTTGAGGCATGAGACATGAAAAACTGGATGGATTTTTGTAGTAGGTGGCAGGGCCAACTTGTAGGCCACTTCTCCAATGCACTGAAGTACTTGATAGGGTCCGTAGAATTTGGGAGAGAGTTTCTGACATCCCTTGTCTTTGAGTGATGTTTGCTTATATGGTTGGAGCCATAAAAAGACCTGATCCCCTTCTTGAAAGTGGTGCTTTGAGCGATGCTGGTCTACCTGTTGCTTCATGCAGTTCTGAGCTTGATGAAGATTCTCTCTAAGATGGGCGATCATAGTTGCGCGGTGTTGTAGGAGTTGATCCATAGCTTGGACTTTTGAGCATCCCTTGAGATATGAAGTAGGTGAAGGCGGGATTTGACCATATACTGCTTCATAGGGGGTCATTTTGGTGGTGGCATGATAGTTGGTGTTATACCACCATTCTGCCAGAGGTAGCCATTATACCCAAAGGTGTTGTTTTTCTGAAGTAAAACACCTAAGGTAGGTTTCTAGACATTTGTTGACTGCTTCAGCTTGACCATCTGTTTGCGAATGGTAGGAAGTACTAAGTTTTAGTTGAGTGCCTTGTATTCTGAAGAGTTCCTGCCAAAAATTGCTGGTGAAGATCGGGTCGCGGTCGGACACAATAGAAATAGGCATGCCATGCAATTTGAAGATCTGATCCATGAAAGTTTGAGCAACCAAGGTTGGTGTAAATGTGTGGGGAAGAGCGCATAAATGAGCATACTTCGACAATCGGTCCACAACCACCATGATGACTGACTTGTTCCCTGATTTTGGAAGACCTGTAATGAAATCCATAGAAACTTCCGTCCAAATTGATGCCGAAATGGGCAATGGTTGTAATGTGCCAGGTGTGTTGACAGTTTCCCCTTTGTGGCGTTGACAGACATCGCATTTGGTTACGAAGGTAAGGATGTCCTTTTTCATGCTTGTCCAGAAAAATGATCTTCTGGTGCAAGCATACGTCTTCTGAAAGCCCGAATGTCCTGCAATGGGCGATGAGTGCATCTCCGCCAAAATGCGACTTTTGAAGGTGGATGTTGGTGATATTACGACTCTGTCCTTGTAGCGAAGAATATCATCCTGCCACGAGTAGCCCTTGGTGGAATTTGGATCTGCCTGTAATTGAGAAATGAGTTGGGAGAGCTCGGGGTGTGAAAACCATTCTCTGCGAGCTTCTTCAATCCATTTTGGAATGGGGAGGGAAATAGCTAGCAGGGTGCTTTCCTCCTCAAATTGGCGAGCTAATGCATCTGCTACACTATTGTCTTTCCCTTTCTTGTAAATGATCTCATAATCATATCCCAGCATTTTGGCTAGCCATTTATTTTGTTGTGGGGAGGATAGGCGTTTCTCCAAAAAATATTTAAGACTGTGATGATCTGTGCGGATTTGGAAATGTCGCCCCAATAAATAAGGTCGCCAAGTGTCAACTGCATGTAAGATGGCCATCATTTCCTTCTCGTATGTAGATTGGCCCTGATTCTTCCCACTGAATTGCTGGCTTGTGAAGGCCAACGGTCTCCCTTCCTGCATTAAAACTGCCCCAATACCTGTTCCTGAAGCATCACATTCAATGACGAAATATTTGGTGAAGTCAGGTAGTGCTAAAACTGGAGTGGAACACATGGCATTTTTTAGAGCTGTAAAAGCCTGTTGTGCTTCCTCATCAGAAGAAAGAATTTTTCTTTAGGAGTTGGGTGAGGGGCTTTGCTATGCAACCATAGTTGCGGACAAATTTACGATAATAGCCTGTGAGACCCAAAAATCCTCGCAAGCTCTTGAAGGTCTTAGGTTGAGGCCATTCCTGCATTACTTGGATCTTTTTGGGGTCCACCTTGACACCCTCATGCCCCACAATGTGGCCCAAATACTCTACCTCTACCCTCCCAAATGAACACTTGGACATCTTGACAAATAATTTATGCTTGCGGAGCAGTTGCAAGAGTAGATCTACATGCTGAAGATGTGCGCCCCAAGTGCAACTATAGATGAGGATGTCATCGAAGAAGACAAGGACAAAATTCCTGAGATATGGCTTGAGAACGTGGTTCATAAGGCTATGAAAAGTAGAGGGGGCATTACAAAGACCAAATGGCATGACCAGGAATTCATAATGGCCTTCATGAGTTCTGAAAGCAGTCTTGGGGATGTCGACTTCCTTCATGCGAATCTGGTGGTAGCCTAAGCGAAGATCCAGCTTCGTGAAAAATTGAGCCCCATTGAGTTCATACAGCAAATCATCAATCACCGGGATGGGAAATTTATCTTTGACTGTCAACTTATTGAGG
Organism: Pinus taeda; assembly: GCA_000404065.3. Lineage (NCBI taxonomy): Eukaryota > Viridiplantae > Streptophyta > Pinopsida > Pinales > Pinaceae > Pinus > Pinus taeda. Next base: position 379,937 of record APFE030463421.1, on the reverse strand, counting down.
GCCCTGAAGTCGGGACACATCTGCCACTCCCCATCTTTTTTGAGCACCATGACCACTAGGGATGAGTAAGGACTGACGCTGGGACGAATGACCCCTGCTTCCAAAAGTTCCTTGATGATTTTTTCTATTTCGTTTGTTTGGGTGAACGGATATCTGTATGGGCTCACATTTGGGGGTTGGGCCCCTAGAACCAAGGTGATGCTATGATCATGCTCCCCTCGCGAGGGTGGAAGCCCTTGAGGGTTTTCAAAGACCGGCAGATGGTTATTTAAAATCTGTTGCATCTCAGGGTGAAGTGGCGGCTGCTTGGTTTAGACTGCCTGGATGGCATTAAATTGAGCTACCACTCCATGATTGCCCTTTTTTAACAATTTTTCCATTCTATGCGAGCTTATGATAGAGGGGGCTCCCGCTTGGAGTCCTCGGAGGGTATGTGTGTGGTTGTTCTGCTTAAAACTCATATACAACTCCTGGAAATCCATTGTCATTGGCCCAAGAGTGCGGAGCCAGTCAGCACCGAGGACAATGTCACAACCCCCCATGTGTATGGAAAACATGTGGGTTTTCAACTGATAATCCCCCATTTGAAGTTTGACATTTTCACAACGGCCTTCACATTTCATTGTGCCTCCATATGCAATTTGAACTTGGAAGTTAGACACTACTCGTACAAAGCAATGCACCGTTTCTGCGACTTTTTTATGGATGAAATTATGTGTACTTCCACTATCAATCAAGACTACTATTGGGCGATGTTTAATAAACCCTCTGATTTTG
>APFE030463421.1:264138-377161 GCA_000404065.3 Pinus taeda | reverse complement strand
GGTTCGTCAGAGACATTGTCCTGTTGGTTGTCGTCCTCTAGCGGCTCATGTTCCTCAAGTGGAGGATCTTCCTCTGTTGAGTTGTAGTCAATGGCATCTATTTGAAAGAATTTGGGCTCATTACATTTATGACCTGGGGAGTATTTTTCATCACAGTAGTAACATAGTCCTTGCTTCCTTCTTTCGGCCATTTCCGCAGGGGACACCTTTTGGACCTTAAGTGTTTGAGTCGTGTTCTGCGCCTGTGGGGGACGACCTTTAGCGAGGAAATTTGGGCGACTGTATTGGGCTGCTAATGCACGTTCCACCTTACGAGCGACCTGTCAAGCCTTCGTCCACGTGGGAGGATGGTGAAGTAGAACTTGAGCTTTGATGGTTTCTTTAAGACCGCTGATAAAACATTCTGTGTAGAACTCATCTGTGAGACCCTTAGTGCGGAAAGCTAAGCCTTCAAAAGTGTTAATATATTCCTCCACTGTACCAGTCTGTCGGAGGTTAGTGAGATGACCCAAATAAGAGTCTTCTTGTTCAAAGAGATCTCGAAGAGCTTTGGTAAATTGGGTCCAAGTCTTAAAATATCCATTGCAATGCTGATGCCATTCCCACCATTGCCACCGTTCATTGTCGAAGTACATGCTCCCCAACATAAGCTTAGTCGCATCATCTAGGATATGATTGAATTTGAAATACTGCTCCATTTGTGCTAGCCATGCGGATGTGTGAGAACCGTCAAATTTATGCATATCCAACTTAGGAGGTCGCTGACTGGGTGGTGAATGGGTGTGCCAGACGTGAGGAGAGTGGCTAGATTCACCGTAAATGCCTTCATGGCCATTATACCCCTCCTCGTGGGCTTGCTCCTTGCCGTTTGACATAAGATCCTCCTTGCCTTTTTCCTGCAATTTTTGTAGCTGGATACTTAGTCCGCTAAGCTCTCTGTTCATTCTATCTAGATCTAGTCTGCGAAGTTGAGTTTGGATTTTGTTCACATTTTCTTCCAGTTTGTCCATCCTTTCATTGGCCATCGCTTGAGCTCTAGTTTCTACCATACACCGACCTGACGAAAAATTGGGACCACCAAAAAAATTTCCCAATTAATTGAATGGTACCACCATGCTCAGCTCGTCATCATGATTTTAATGGGCTATATCACCGATAATTGTCCCGGAAGATCTCAGACTTTTTTTTTTCTTTTTTTTTTCTTTTTTCTTTTTTGTTTAACTCCTAGCGGAGTTTTACTCCTTCTTGATTAATACTGCAGTCGCCAAATCCTCAAAATGTCAATGCGGCCAAAAGTCCTACGACAATTATACCCTGGTATAGGAACCCCTCACAATGCTTCTGGTCTGGTGGATCTGAGAGATCTGAATGGCGGATCGGGTAGCACTAGACGGCTAAACTGACTGCTTTGGCAGATTTGATGAATCTAATAGATCGGAACTGGCTGATTGGGACCGATGTCTACTGCTGCTGCACTCCTTTGCTCAAGCAGATCTGGAAGAGATGATGAGACAAAAGGAACTTAGGGTCTTGAGGAGTGTCAGGTGCTACAGATCGCAATATACATAAGGGTCTGGCAGTAGTACTCGGCCCAATGTTTCAGGGCTCTAACGAAGGAGGGTCGACCGTACCCTTAGCCGTACCACCCGACTACCCTATCGTATGGGCGAGTAATCTCTCCGAGTGCTGTTCTCGGTGTACTGTAGCCGCAAGACGATCATTGGTTTCTCTATGGCGAGGTTTTCAGGGAGCCTATGGGGCTTTCGATATACCCAGAGGGTACATGGAAGATAGTCCATGTGTGGTTCTGTCTAATGCGCTACTACTCGAAGGGGTACCCACAGGGGTTACAAGGGAGTCCAAGAGACGTGACCACCTCTTGTATTTCCTGTGTGCATGCCTCCCCAAATCCGCAGATTTATGCGCTCAATGACAGATCCCGTGGTTTGAAGACGCCGGAACACGTCTCGAGCCAAAAAAAAAAAATTGCTACTAAATGGAGATCCCACCAGCCCTGGAAAGTGCTCTGATACCAGTTGTTATGCTCTTAACCTGAAAATGATACCCAAATACAGAATATGCGAAGAAAAGAGACCCAGAATACAAAATATGCAAAGAAAAGATACCTGGAACACAGAATAGCAATGAATTTATTATTCAGATAGTAATGTTCACTTGCCTCTTCGAGGGGGCAACCTCCAATAGAGCAGAGCTCGATTACAAAATAAGAGACGATGCTCCTCGCAGGGAGTTTCTATCCTTTATATGTGACTCCTACGTGCAATACCACGGGCGAATACCGTGTATTACTAATACCATCTATCTAATACTACGACCCATTTGCAACTAACTGTGGTTCCGTTATTAATTGTGGATTAACCACTTACAATTATTAATATGGGCTTTATTGACTTTTGACTATGACGTGGTCCCATTACATAGATAAGGGGGTTAGGGTGGGACCCTAACAGAATGCCACTATGGAGAGGCACATGTGGATGGTGATTGCAAAGTGAGTTGTGAATTCTTGAATCCAATAATGGACCTTGTTGATGCTGGTGAAGCTTCTAATAAATAAGTAAATAACATATGTGATCTAGTTGGTATGATTGTAGTTGATGATGACCTCTTTGCATCAGATATTGAGGCATTGAAGTTTGAGAATAAAAAAGAGTTTTTCATATGAATAAATGGTATATATAATTGAAAGTGCATCATTCATGAATCCAATAACAAATGATGAATTTGGTGAAGTTGAAATTGTTAATGAGAACATGCATGCTTAGATATCTCACCATAGAGTGCATGAAAATTATGTTAACGAAAATTGTGGTCTCTTTTTTGAAACAAGGAATGATTGTGGAAATATGGAAAGTACCATGTTTGATGAAGAATTGAAGGTTCAAGTTACCACTTTAGCAGAAAATTATGAAGAAATAGTTAGAATTTCTCATGAAGTAGTGCACAATCTAGCAATAATTGATTATTAAGAAGAGGATGAAGTGATTCATGAGTTTTTATGAGAATGTCCACTAACAACACAACAATGGAAGATAACCTTAATGCAAATAATAAAGAAGATAAATCTCTCACTATAGAGCATAATGAAGATGTTTTTAACATTGATTTTGAATGTGCAAGTAGATAGAACGACAGTCCAATTATAGTTATAGTTGAAATAAAAGATGAAGAAAAAGATGTAGGAAATGGCATGGAAGTTTTTAAGAAGAAAGCATTGGAATAACCTTTCAACAATGAAGTTAAGAAGAGATCAAATTCTACTACTATCAAGAAATTTCGTACAAAGAAGATCAAGAATATGAAGAAGAAGAAGTATGGAAAAGTTTATAGTTTGAATATGAAGAGTTGTGGTCGTAATTCATGATTTAAGAAATCTTTCAAGAGGAAGATATAAAATATAGGCTCTAAAATCCTAAATTATATTTTAGAACAAATATAAAAGAAGTGAAAGAAAAATTGTAGTAGCAACAACAAGTGAAGACATATGGAGCTTACATCATGAAAGTGTAACTGAAAATGAAGCAGCTTCAAGGGTATAGAATATGGAAGAAATTAAGAAAAATAAAAAACTGCATTGTAAAAAGTTTTTTGAGTCCATTTTTTATTGTAAGCATAACATGCATAGTTGAGTCATGATTAAGTTAATGTTGAGTCACATGGTTTTAATTAAGGGGGAGTTTTAGAAATAGTAATTATTCTCGTATGCATCCAGTACATGAAGAGTAGATTTAAGTTAAGGAAAGAAATTTGAGTCTAATATTAGAAGTCAAGTGAGAGAGAGATTTAGAAGGTTAATGCTTTGTTTATAAAACCTAATTCAAGAAAAAGAAAAATGTTGATTTAAGTTAAAGGAAAGTTAGAAAATTTTGAGTTAAAGAGTGAAGTCTTAGTTTTCATGAGAAAAGGAAAATTAGAGTTTGCATGATTCCATATTTAAAAAGTTTTGTGTTTATATACCTGTGGTTGGGGCATTGTAATGTGAAGAAAGAAGAGAGAATAGTTTTAGGTCTATGGATGTATTTGATAGAATAATTATTGAATAGAAATTATTTATTCAAGTAGAATCTTGTGTACTTAGTTGTCATATGTTGGTATGATTTTCTTTGTCTTTGACTAACAAGAACTTATCTCCCTACACTTTATGTAATAAAATTGTGTGATGACTTGTGCGGTGACCCACCCAATCATGGTTGACATTGGGTGATTGCACACTATCCAAACCCATATAAATTTTTTCATTTTCCCTCCAACTCCTTCACCAACTGTTCATCTCGCATTAGCACTTATAATCCAAATGGTAATTGGTCAAATAATTTGCCTTAGCCAACTCTCTTGTCGCATTTACAAGCAATCATTCCAAATTGAAGAATGTTGCATACTTCCATTTTGAATGGATCAATGTTTTGTATTACATAATTTCCTAAATGATAGTTTAACCCAACCCTTCGCAATAGTCATATGTACTCCTTTGTTCTCCCCGACTCATGCACTATCCTACCATGCCCGCTCTAGCTAATTCAACTCATTCTAATGGGTATTTTTATACATGCTTGCATGCTACCCTCATTTGTTCATCCCATGTGTTACACATTACCCTTGTCTTCAAACTTTAACAAGTATGTCATAGGTATATAAATAGCCTTCTTTGAAGGGATAACCTCTTCTATTCTCAATAAGTCAGGATCCCTCTTCTGCCTCATTAAATCAATAAGTGCTTATGCACAATTCCTTGAACAAAATGAAAAAATATATATAAGGAAAAAGAAGAGAAAGGATTCCTACGGAGAGAGGTGAAGCAATAAAATCCGTCGGGGTATTGTCTATGCTTGCTAACAGTGGAGTAATGTTTGTGTTCCTAAAGTGACTCCATCGGGGCATTTTCAAGCCCTACTACAACAATATGTTCTAAAGCGAAGGAAAAAATAATGAAATCCTTAGTGTAATCAAGACTAGCTAGAATAGGAGCATGATTTAAGCTTGAATTTACCTTGCTGAATGAACTTTTTTCTTCAACATTCCATTTTATTTCATTGTCCTTTCTCAACATATTGGTGATAACACTTAAAATTTTAGCTAAATTCGGAATAAACCTTCTCAGAAAATTAATTCTTCCAATGAAAGACTGAGATTCCTTTTTGTTTCTTAGGGGATCAATTTTCATGATACTTCAATTCTACTTGGGTCAATTATGATACCATCTTTGGAAATTATATGACCTAGCAGTTTACCTTCTTCCAGACCAAAAAGAGACTTTTTAGGATTCAAAGAAATACCAAATTTTCTACATTTCTCAAAGACAATTTTCAAATGAAATAAATTATCTTTAACAATTTTAGAAAACATAGTGATGACATCGAGATATATTACGATAAATTTGTATTTTTAACGTGCAAAAGAAATTACCATTTCTCTCAGAAAATTCCCCCCTCCATTCATAAGCCCAAAAGGCATCTTCACATACATGAAAGTTCCCCATGGTGTTATGAAGTTTGTTTATCTTGATCATCTGGATGCACTAAAATCTGGTTGTAACCATAAAATCCATCAAGCAACGAAATTCTGCTAGAACCAAATACCCTCTATAGTATATGATCCATCTTTGTCAAGGGGTGATTGTCTTCGAGAGAAACTTTATTAAGGTTCTATAAATCCACTAATAACCTTTTTTCTCCAGTCTTTTTTCTCACTGGTACTAGATTTGATAACCATTTAGAAAATATCAAAGGTACAATAATCTTGGCATCAAAAACCTTCCTTACCTCCTTTTTAATTAAGGGTAGAAAAACAACGTTCACTCTCCTTAGCTTCTGCTTGAAATATTTATGATCTTCTTTGATAAGAATAGTATGTTAAATAATGCTTGTGTCATAGGTCTTCAAGTCCTCGTATCTGCATGCGAAAACATCAAAGTATTCTCTCAATAAATCAATATATTTTTTCTTCTCTTATGGAGGTAAGGACTTAGAAAGCTTCACAATATCTGTATTGTCTTTAGTCCCTATGTTACAATCCTCCACTTCGATTCCAACAGGTTGCATTTTGGGCTTTTGAGCCACATCATTGAAATCAAATAATTCTTCAAGAAACCTCTTGATATCACATTGTCCTTTAAATGTAGGATTTCAAGATCCCGGGTAGCTCGTCTTATGTGCTGCAAGTTCCAGTCCCAGATTGATTATGGCTGTTGTATGCACTCATTAAGGAAAAAGGTGTTCTCCTTCCAGGAACATTTGTTCGTGGACAAGTAGCAGCACAAGACCATGTTCAACTTTGATGGGTATGTTTCATGTTCATTAGGGTTATGACTGATTTGATACAAATTAGTTTCTTGTTTATCATCATCAACACTATTTTCTACATTAATATGTAAATTTTCAAACTCCCCCTTTAATTGCAAAAAATTGTCTAATTGTTTGTCATTGTCGAACACTTTCCAGTACCTTATGTTATCTGGGATAGTAGGTCTATGTTTTACCTTAATCTCATATTTGTTATTGGGTGGAAAGGAATCATACATGTACTTATATAGGTAGTCAATGCATCAACAAATAAATTTTGATTTATAGGAACCAGAGACAACTGATACTCAACCTAGGGTGTTTGGTCGAATACTTAGCTTTGATTTAATTTATGATGAGTTCTGAATCTCCATGGGCAAAAATCCTTTAGTTTCTGATCTTTTCAAGAGTTGCAACCCCAAAATAAGTGACTCATATTCTGCCACATTGTTGGTGCATTTGAAGGAAAGCTTGTAGGAATACTTCTTTGATTTGCCTGATTTTGTGTCTAAGATCCATACACTAGCCTTGAATCCTTCCTTGATGATCTCCCCATCAAAATCCATATGCCAAAGGCCTTCATAATTATCATATTATGTTTTAGTATTTAACTTCACATCCCTTCTTTTTTCTAATTGACTTTCCATGTCTCGAGTTTATTCTTCTAAACATTTTTCATTATATAAAATGAAAGGATCCATGTCTAAATGTACAGAATAAAGTGGGTAATTATTGGGTTTATCCTAACTTCTTACCATATATCTCATAAGAGTCTCCCTATACAACCTCCTTTGTTTCCCAAAAAGAATAATAGTTGCATATGTCATATACATTTGCAATGTGCCTTGCAACTTTTCTCTCCCAGACCTTGATAAGAGCATTCCATATTTTGGAGGGATATCAACCACAACAATATCCATCACTATAATTTTTGTTGGTATTTGGGTAAGGGTTGCACAAAAATCCTTCATTAAACCTAAATGTCTTACTCCACTTGAATCAAAATAGAAAAGGTCTTTATATGGTCTGGGTATATCTAATCTGAGTTTCTCCATAATCACTTTTGGCATGAGATTATGTGAAGCACCTGAATCCAACATGGCATTGTGCAAAATGAAATCATGAAGGTTATGACTAACATAAAATGGTGGCACATTACCATCTTGTGATTTTCCCTCAACTTCTAGTTCAAACAATAATTTATGTTGGTCATCACTTATATTTATAGTATATGTTCCCTCCTCTATCTTTAATGCTTTTATTAATTGACTTCTATATAAATCGTTTTTATTAATTCAATCAAAGGAACATAAATTTTAACCTTTGACAACTCAGTTTCAATCTTAAAAGAAGGTTGGTGCTTATTTACCTCTTTCACATTTGTATCATGTTTTTGAGTGGCTTCATTTGGGGGATCAAACTTTGTTTGACTTGTAGAAGGTGTATCAATTTGGATCTTTTTAGGAGGATTTGCTACAACTTTTTTGTTTCTCAGATTATGTTATTTGTGCACTTCTATAATGGAATTTTGATAGCCCTTTTTGCAATCCTTTGATTATGTAGGCATCACATCTTGTTGTTCTAATATGAAAAAATATTGGTCTTCTTTGGTCAAGAAAACATTATCTCTTTGTCCTTCACCAAAAGGATTGATTTGATTCTCTTTTGGAAAATCTGCTGTCTCATTTTCTTCCTCAACATAATTTTCTTAAAATGGAGGTCTACTTTGTTGTTGATCTGATGGGTTTCTTGGCTCTCGTTGCTTTATTTGGGGTTTTTTCCTTCTAAAATCTGGATTCCTCATCTAAGAACCCCCTTATGGTTCTTTTTGTGCAACTTTATCTATCAAAGTCATTATTTCCATCAGTCTCTCAATAGTTTTAACCAAAGTGTCAAGATTTACATCCGATGATGAAGAAGGTACTTCTTTAATGGTCACTCTCTTTTCAGACCTCAACTTAGCTTTCATGGCTAGCAGATTGGTGTCTACACTAACAAAATTATTTTGCATCTCTTCTAAAGTAGCTAGATTTATTTCTCTCAACTGATAGGCCATGTCAGCATCAAAGCCATATGGATATCGAGGTAAAGCCAATCCCGGTGGGCACTTTATTTTTGTTGGAATAGAATTATAAAGGATGTTGAATCTATCTGAATAATATTGAACTGAGACTCCTCGAGCTCTTATTAAACTTTCATATTCTGCAAGAATATGACGTGGATTCTTTTTAACCTCCCAATGAGAAAGAAAAACTTGATGAAATTGTTGTAAGTTGGAAATACTACCTGCTGCGAATCCTCCATACGATTTTCTTGTTTCACTTGTTAAATTTGAAACAAAAAACCTTATTCAAACATCATCATCACCAACCTCTTCTAGGTCTACAAAATCATTTATTTTATCAATGTGTTGTTGAGATTTAGTAGGCCCAGTACCATCAAATTGTGGTATACGTTGTGAGTAATTTAGTGGCATAGCATTTAGTGGTTGTTGCAGAACCAAAGAGGCATAACAGGCTGCCATAATTGGAATATGAGAGGAAGATGACATTATAGTTGTGATTGATGTTAGAGGTGGCAAAGGCGGTGGGGTTGTGATATGTTGAGTTGCTATAAAAGGAGTATGAATGACAGATGTAATGGGGACAATAGAAAAAGGAGAAATCAAACTGGAGGTTAATGATGAAATAGAAGAACAAATAAGAGTATGTTGAACTATGAATGGTTTTTTACCGATCTAATCAATTGAGTTACCAAATCTTCAAGATTTTCAAACTATTGTAAAATGTCTTTGTCAGATTATGAAATAACAGGCTTTTGTACTGATATATATGGTTTCATCAAAGACTATTCATAGGACAAAAATTTTTGATTTGGTTCTAAAAAGACTATATTCGAAAGACAAATCAGAGTCTAGCCTCAAGTGTTGGAAAGATTTCAGGGAGAGAATGAGACCTCAACAGAAGGATATTTCTTGCTTCACTTTCTGCAAGGTTATTTTTCCTAATCAACCTCTCAGGATCATTCACAACTTTAGGAGGATCAAGATTTTTATGTGATCTTGTAGAAACCTTTCTAAGAGCCATATTTCCAAGGGAACTTTTCACAATTGGGTAAAAACACAACTTCTAGGTGAAGAATTCAACCTAAAGATTTCCTAATTCATTGTCACCCATAGGAAATAGGTTTGAGATGTTGAAATCAAATTTTACTAGGGAATATTCCCTAGTATGGTCTCCAAAATGTTAGCACTTTGTAGCTTTCCTAGGCTGAAAAGAAAACTACAGAGGTAACCACAAACCACTTTTTAAGCTGGGATCTAGCCCTTCCAGCTTTAGAGAGGATTCCCTCTGTATGATTTTAATTTTACTATTTATACCTTAGGCTAGATGTGAAAGGTCAATATAGGTTTTCTCAAAGTTTTGGTTGTAGAATGAAAGAAAATTCCATTGGGCATGGAGTCACAAAAAATCTTTAGTAATCAATTACAAACAAACAAAGTAGTTGAACAGGGAGAGGTAGGTAACCTCCTAGATCTCGTGAGTTATGTGTGGTATGGATAACATGAATATAAGGTAAGAAACAATTAAATATAAAGCATACTTAAATAAATTTTTTATTTAATCTCAGAAGGAAAACATTAATATTGTTTAAACAATCCATAGTAGAGTACTACAAGTAAATTTAGTTCATAATCTTCTTGTAACAATCAGGAAAGAACATCAATATCAAAACTTAGAAAGAAAAACATAGAAATAAACATGAAAACATAACCTTTTATTTGACACAAGAATCCTGAAACAATAATGCCTTTGTATTTCTGAATTGATTACTTCAAAATAATGTTTATAGCTTACAATCAAAGAAAGAATTTCTCTTTTACATAATCCAACCATGTTTAAATATTTTTACAAAATATTTATAAAGTTTGTCTTGAACTAAAATCATAATTATAATAACCTTTTATGTGAAAAGGAAACCGGACCATCGCGCTTCCAAATGGTTAGTTCATTGTTGTAAGATGTTGGTGTGTTGACAAAGGCGGAGGGAATGCGCGCTGCTAGGGTTTGCAGACGGCGCAGCAGACGGGGCTGATCGGCGACGAATGCGGGAGAGAGATTAGTCGCAGCGGTCAGGCTGGGGAGTAGGTCAGAGTAGCACCTGCATTTCAGGTAAGTAAATTTTCTTCAGCTTTACTAGGGTTAATTCCTAAGAGGCAAGAGCTGAGGGGGAAATGGAAAATCCAACGGGGAGGGGACAGGTCCCCTCCTTCAAGAACGTAGTAACGGGGGAGACTAGTGCAAGCAAAATGCATTAGAATCAGAAGGAAAGTTATGCCCCAGTAATGGGCAACCTGTGGCAGAAAAGGATGAGAGGAAAATGCCTACCTAGGGCACAAAAATAGCCAAGATATGTCATTCCCAATAACAATCTTGAGGAATACAACTGCTACATGAAGGACCATGCCCTGATTTGCAAATTCATAGGCTATTGGCCTTCGGAGAAAGAGCTATACAGATGGATTGATCAAAGATGGAAACCTAGGGGATACGTAGACCTGAAGTTGGGAGCACAAGGGTTTTTCACAGCTATATTCACAAATCTGGAGGACAGAAACAGATCTTTGAAGAAGGACCGTATTTCATGAACAATGTAGGCTTATTCATGAAATACTGGGAGGAAAGATACAACCCAGAGAAGGAAAAGTTGCTGGAAGCCCCAATCTGGGTTAGACTGTTTGGACTCCCCGATGAATTCTGGGACCCTGAAATTTTGGAAGGAATAGGGAATTCAATCGGGAGCTTTGTTAAAGCCGCAGAAGCTACAAAACGAGGCAAATATAACTCATATGCGAGGATCTGTGTCTACATGAATCTGGCAGAACCCCTCCCAGATAATATTGAGCTGGAATATCATGATGATGTGTGGCAACAACCAATAGATTACGAACACATCCCATTTAGGTGCCGAAAATGCCATGAATATGGCCACCTATATAGACAATGCCCGCTGAATAAGGAGGAGGAATCGAAAAGAAGTCAGGAGGAACATCAGAGAAATACAGGAAAAATGGAGGAGACTGATAGGGGTTTTCAACAGGTCACAAGGAGAAAGAGACAGAGTCATGAAAGACCAAGAACCCAAACTCAAGGAAAACCCAGTATCACAATAAGTCAAAACAAGTTTCAGGCTCTTCAGAGTGAAAATGAAGATTACGAAGTCAATCTGGAGGACGACGAGGACCCTGGGAATACTCCAATGGACATCACAGGAGAAAATAAAGGTAAGGACGCAAACTCAGGACAAATTACTGGAGAACGGACGGAAGGAAAGGTGGAAGATACGACAATACAATCCCCGATGGATGTGGAAAATCAAGTCGAAGGTGAGATTGAGGAGGAGAGAATCATGAAACAGTTAATCCAAGAATGGAAATATCTAGATAGCAGATTCATACCTGAGAAGCAGAAACAATTGTACAAGGAAGTATTTCAGAAATATAATGAAAGAAAAGGGGAGAACTTGGACAAGTAGATAATGACAGGAATCGATCAAGGGAATGGACAGACGGGAATGGACGACTCTGGCAAGAATAGTAGGAAATGAGGCTGGAAACTGATGAGTGAAACTATCCAGACTGTGGGAGAAACGTTGATAAACTCAGGCAAAGTGATACCTCTATCAGAGGTATTCTTCCCCTCCTTCCAAAAGTTTTAAATGATTGTGATCAGTTGGAATATTGGGGGCCTGAATAGTAAGGGTAAACAAAGGTATATGAAAGAAAAACTGAAAAAAGAAAAGCCTAGCATTATGATTTTACAGGAGACAAAAATTTTTGTTCAACAAATTGAAGAAATAATTGACAAGAATAAACTGCATTATGAAGTTATGGGGCAAGACGCCATTGGCTCTGCAGGAGGTATTGCAATTTTGTGGAACCCGAATGATTTCATCTTAGATAGCTGGACCAGTATGAGTAGAGTCCTTACTGGCCTGGGTAGAATAGTAGGAACTAAGGAGCAGGTTGTTATTTCAGGGGTTTATGGACCTCCTTCCCCCGGTGAAAAAGAAAACTTCTTAAACAATATGAAAATCATTCGTAGGTTATATCCAGAAGCTGTCTGGATAATAGGTGGCGATTTTAACCTAATCAGACCCTTAGAAGAAAAGAAGGGAGGGATAAGGAAGATGGATCACTTCATGGACAAGTTCAACAAACTGATATAGGATTTAAGACTAGTAGACATTCAGACTATCAATGGGATTTGCCCCTGGAACAACAAGAGGGGGGGTAAAAATCAAATTGCTTCCAGGCTTGATCGATTCCTAGTATCTGAAGGTATCATGAATAAGGATATTTTTGTTGAGGCAAAGATCATGCCTTCCCTGGGTTCTGATCATTGGCCGATTAGACTAGAGGTGGATATTAAAGTGAACCAGGGCAAAAGACCTTTCTAATTTGAAGCCTTCTGGTTAAGGGACCCAGAATTCATCAAGAAAGTTGAAGAATGGTGGAGACAAAGTACTATACAGGGCAAAGGAAAAATGCACACGTTCCAGTTGAAACTGAAAGAGTTGAAAGGGATAATCAAAAAATGGAACAAGGAGGAGTTTGGCAATATTATGGAAGACAAAAAAAAACTAGAAAAAGAAATGGAATCTCTTCAACAAAAAATGATAATGGAAGGCAGAACAGAGCAGAGCATCAGTAAGGAAGGGGAAATACTTGGAAAACTTGAAGAAAGACGGAAGCAGGAAGAAATCCTTTGGCGGAAAAAATCAAGAATAAAGTGGTTAAGGGAGGGGGAAAGAAACACTAAATTCTTTCATCAAGCTATGATCAAACATAGACAGAGAAACATAATTCTTTCTATCAAAGACAAGAATGGGAATAGAGTGGTTGAGCAAGCTGAAATTGAACAAGTCCTTATGGATCACCATAAAGAAATTTTAAGTGAACCCCAAGCGGATAGAATGCAAGCAATTCAGGAAATTTGCTCAGCCATTCCGCGCTTAGTTACAGAAGACCAAAATAAGGCATTGATGAGAGCTGCCACTTTAGAAGAAATAGAGGAAACTGTGAAGGCAATGAAGAAAGGTACTGCTCCAGGCCCGGATGGCTTCACAATTGACTTCTTCCAGGCAGGATGGCACTTCCTAGGGAAAGAGATTCTGGAGCTGGTAGAAGAATCTAGGATGCACTAGAAGGTATGGCCTGCCATTAACTCCACTTTCTATGCTTTAATCCCTAAAGGAGATAATTTGGAAGATGCTAATGGTTTCAGACCCATAGCGTTGTTTAATGTTATTTATAAGATTATAACATCCATGATGGCCAGGAGATTAAAACCCCTTCTGGACAAATTAATATCTGCTGAACAAACAGGTTTTGTTGAAGGAAGGCAGATCCTTGATGGTCTGGTTGTAACTCAAGAAGTTATTCAATCCTTAAAAGTTAAAAAACAAAAGGGTATGATGATTAAATTAGACCTATCGAAGGCGTATGATAGATTAAGTTGGAATTATTTGGAAAAAGTCTTGGAAAGTTTTGGTTTTAATAGGAGGTGGATTGATTGGATTCATAGCATGATCTCTTCTCCAATTTTTTCTATTCTTGTGAAAGGGACCCCCTCGAAAACATTTACTGCTTCTAGAGGTATTAGACAGGGAGATCCATTATCTCCGTTTTTGTTCATTCTAGTTGCTGAAGGGCTGGGTCACTTTATCAAGAAAGAAAGAGAAGCAAACAGAATAAAAGGTCTGAAGCTCTGGGGAAATAATCTAACATTAACTCATCAGCAATTTGTTGATGATATCATGTTCTTCGGAGAACCAACAGTCAAAGAAGTAAGGCACCTCAGAAGAATTTTGGATCTATTTGCGGAGGCTTCGGGTCTACAAATCAATAGAGAGAAATCCTGTGTCTTCATATTTAACATAGTGTATCAGGTCAAAGCCCACCTCTTAAGACTTTTGGGCTTCAGGAGAGGAGAACTGCCTACAAAATACTTGGGCAACATCTTGGAATTTACCTCCAAAAAGATGAAAAATTGGCAAGGAGTCTTGGATAAGCTAAGAAATAAGGTGGCAAATTGGGCCTTCAGAACTTTAAATATAGCTAGCAGAATAGTTCTGGCAAAATCGGTCCTTCAAGCCATCCCCGTCTACCCTTTATCAATAATGGCTGCCCCTTTAGGTATTTGCACAAGGATAAGAGAGATCATCAGGAATTTTATATGGAGAGGGGCTGATCAGAAGAAAAAATGGGCCTTAGCCTCCTGGAGTCAGTTAACTGAAACAAAGGAGAAAGGAGGACTGGGGTTGAGGGACCCTGAGATTCTCAATAGGGTTATGGGAGCGAAACTCTGGTGGAGATGGCTTAGGGGGGGCAATGATCTTTGGAAAACCATATGGAAAGAAAAGTATAACATGCCTGACTCTGCAGTGGAAATCTTAAGGCGGAGAGAAACTCCCAAAGGGTCATCTATCTAGGACCTAGCTCGTCTAAACAGGGATTTGGTTGAAAAGCATACCTTTTGGGAGATTCAAGGTGGTGAAGAAGCTAACTTCTGGGAAGATAAATGACATTAGAAGGAAAGAATGAGCAGCATTCAGGGACTTCATCAGATTTGAGACAGAATAGGAGGAGATAGAACTCATGTCAGGGATTATTGGAAAGCTAATAACCCAGAAGAAAGTTGGAGAATATGGATTGATCTGACGGAGTGGGACAGAGAGCTTATCTAAGACCAAAAAGAAGCCTACAGGAAGGATGTAGAATCCAGGAAGATTAAAGCTCGCAATGGAAGGGACATCCTCAGGTGGGGGAATTCAATGAAAGGATCGTTCACCACCAAGGAGGCTTACTTCCTAACCTCCTCTCAAACTGGAAATGAAGAGAATCCTGACTGGAAAATTATATGGGAAAGGAATTGGTGGCTGAAAGTCTCCATATTTATATGGATAGCATCAAAGAATAAAATCCTAACCTGGGATCAAATTCAAGAAAAAGGCTTTAATGGCCCATCGAGATGCTGTCTCTGTAATTCAGACGGAGAAACCAGAAATCATCTGTTGATAAACCGTCCCTTTGCAAAGACCCTGTGGATGAACACCAAACAAACCTTTGGCAAACCTGAAAATGCCCCCAGTGAATTCAATGAAGTGGTTTTTCAATGGAATAAGGAAATTTTTCAATGCAAAGTGGTCAAAAGAGCATGGGACCTCATCTCAGGGTTTGTGTTCTGGATGATCTGGAAGGAGAGGAATCGTAGGATATTTCAGAACACAGCAAAGGAACCAGAAGTAATTTGGGGAAAAGTAGTCAAATTAATGCAGGAAACAATCCTGGTTGATAAATGGGTGGGGGAGGATTGGAAGGTCAACCAGGTGGAGGAAGGAATCCTGAACAAGTTAAACTTAAAATTTGAGATGGTCTACCACAAACAAAATTCCAGACATGGGATGCGGATTCAAAGCCCTGATAAATTCAGCTATCCCAAAGGTAATTTCATAAAATTGAACTTCGACGGGGCCTCGAAGGGGAACCCAGGCGAAGCGAGCTTTGGAGGCATTTTTCGTGACAGTAGCAATCAAGTAAGATGGATTTTTGCAGATTTGGGGGGAGAAATGACAAATAATGAAGTAGAGTTCTGGGCTCTTCATCAACGTCTATGGATCACAGTAAGAAATGGTTACTCTAATTTAGAAATTACAGGAGATTCCCAGATTTCGGTGGAAATGCTGAAGAAGCTCAGCAATGGATGTAATTGGGAGAAGGTCACAAACAACTGGCGAATAGCCGGAATTGTTCAGGAAATCGCCGAACTTCTGCAAAGAATTGGTTATAAGGTAATAAACCATGTGAGAAGGAAAGGGAATCAGGCGGCCGATTTCTTGGCAAACTGGGGATGCAGAGGCCGCAGCAACATGGTGGATGCTCAATGGAGAGCGGTGTGCAGGAACAAGGAATGGACGGACTTGGCAACCATAATCAACGCAGATCATGATCAAGCCATAGGCAGAAAGCTGGGGAGCGATGAGCTGAATCAATAGGAGGATGTGGAATGACCAGAGCACTCATGTTCATCATGAATAGGACTCCCCTACGAATTGTAATACTCGTGCAAAATAGTGGAGACGGACAGAATTTGGGTCAGACAATTAAGGAATGTCAGAAAGGACCTGGAGAGGAGATCGGTGATCACCATGCGAGATCATATCGAGAAGGTACGAAATCTGAGGGGAAAAATCCGCCTCATAAAAACCCAATCATAGATTCGAACTGGCGCAGAGAAGGCAAGTACATCTCAGTGACCTCAAACCGGAATAAATCTAATAAGATGTTTGATAGGAAGTGCAATGAACGGAGTAACAGATGGCAGGGAAAGGACAGCGGGACAGATAGAAGGAGCGGGATCTGGGAATTTATAACAGCCTGCATGCAAAGCACCCAACATCAGGAGAATTTAGTTAACATTCGCAGAGCGAGAGGAAACACAAGACGCTTGAGAGCCTCCCACGCTAAGCATCGTCGGTCTTCTCTGAGAGGAACTATGGAAACTAGAAAGAGAGCCAGGTTAGCGGAAGAAATGGAAGCGGAGCGAATCAGAGAGCAAGACAGGAAGGGAAAAGGGGTGATGAAGGAAGAGAATCCAGAGGAAATTTATGAAATTCTCGATACTTCAGATGAGGATGGAAGCCGCGACCAAAGCATGAATGCAGAGGAATGGGAGTAGTACGCCATGGGAGTTAGCCAGTGGAGCCGGCGGGGCAGAAGGGTACCGCAGCGAGGGCGGCAGAGGAGGAGTCGACAAGGCGTCTGCGAGGCTGCTCCAAACAATGGACAGGATAGCGAGGCCAATAAAGCTCGGGAAGGCAGGGGAGAAAAGCCGGAGCAGAGCAGGAGACCAGCCAGGAGGGCCAGACAAACTTTTGAACAGAAAATTCAGCAAGCCGAGAGAGCCTATGCTCAGAATACTAGTCCCAAAATCAGGAGGATCATCCAAAACATGGAAGAAGAAGCTATCCAAGCCCAATCCGACTCGGAGATGGAGGACTGGGAATTTCTGGTGCATGACCCTAGCAATACGAGAGGAAGAATGTCTCTGTTCAAGCAGTCCTTACACATTTATTGGGTGATGAAACGGTTACTTGCTAAGGCCTTGGAGCAGGTTGCTACTGAAATGGCAGAGTTGGCTCAGGGTGTCCCCAACTTGAGACGTGAGCTCCGCATCCTGCAAATTTCCATGGAGATGCAGGGGAAAAAGTTAGATGAAATCTAGCAACTGCTTAAAGACAGTCAGCAGAGGAGCAGCAAAGAGACCTCACCGATCCCTGCAGACGCAGTTGAGTAACTCTAGTTTTCTTGTTTTCTTTTTGATGAGTCTATGGTATATAGATAAATTAGACAGGTTCCTCCATTTTGTAATAGATAGCTACTATATGCATATCAGCAGAATCAGAACATGGAAGGACTGTACTGTTTATATAGCTTGGAAAAACAGAATGTGGTATTTCTTTTTTTGGTATGCTGTTAAAAACTTTAGGTGGATGCCCTACTCGGTTTCCCCTAGTGGGCGGGCAGATGGCTCCACCAATACTGCTGTAATTTTTTGACGTGATAATAGAAAAACAAGAGTAACACCTTTGCCTACAAAAAAAAAAATTCATAATTATAATAAAATTATTTACAGAATAATATCTACCAAAAAATGTAGATATTTAAAAAATAGAACCAAATGATAGCAATGTTGGACTAATTTGGATGTTCTGTTCACACTTTGAGGAGAGTTGTTGTTGACTGTAGCTACATTTGTGCTTCTTCTACCTAACCTCTCTTAATTTTTAGGGCTTTCATTTTATTTTACTCAATAAGCTCCAATGGTTTATCTCATAGTTCTTCACTAGGAATAAGGAAATTTACCATACTTCAAAATCTTTCATCTACTTCTGTGTATTTTTGAAAAGTCGACTTATTGAGAAACAAATGATGGAATTCATGCTAAATGTAAAGGTCATATTATAGGCCTTCCATGAAGGATTCTCCACTTATTAATCCACTTACTTTAGTGAATTTGGATGTATCTTCAACTATGTTGCACAACTGGTCTTGATAGTTCTCTAATGGAATCAATTTTCCATTAGAAATTCTCAAAGATGGAAGCCCTTTCTCCTATAATAAATTAAACTTTATGTTATGAATGTTTTCACTTGTAGTTCTAACTCTTTTCATTTGTGTTCAAGCTGTATCACGAGGTTCTTATTTTTTAGAACTCTTTTCACTTCCATGATTGTGCCTGTTCTATCTTGTATCTGGAGTTCTTCAAGCTCATCCATGGTCTTGGAGTTCAACATCTTAATGATTCTATGTTCTTTTGCTGTCCTATGTTCAATTTCAACCTTTGTTTGTTCAACCACTACTTTGAAACTCTGTACAAGCTCTTCCTTCTCAAATATAATCTCAAATGATGACCACAATTCTGTAATATATGCATCAATTTTATGACATATGCTTTACTTTCCTTTTGCCAACATTTGTGTTGTTAAAGACTGATCTTCATACTTTGAAATCTGTTGAGTCAGCTTGAAATTTTTATGCACTTTTGCTAAATACAAATTGTCACCTTTGATCTTATTTTCCTCCATTCTTTTCAATGATGCTAACAATATTTCATTTTCTTGGTTAATTAATGATAAATATACCAAAGCCTTTATTAAATTTTTAGAATAATCTGCAGTTGATGTTTCTACCCTTTCTATTGAGGTAGTTGTTGTTGTCTGCTGTACTATGTGCTATGTTGATGTACCTGTAGCTACCAACAATTCCTTTTCATTAAAAAGTACCTCTATGTCTGTGGGTGCTCTATTGTTGGAAGTTTGACTTACTTTCTCAGTGCTTGAATATCAACATTTCCATTTTTTATCATCTCCTCAGCTTATTTGATATCACTAGGATCATATCCTAGTTCAATTACCAAATCTTCAAGAACTTTGGTTATGGTATCTTTGGCCAAGGATGACATTCTCTCTATATTTAGCTATGAATGTATGTTTTTGAGAGAGACATGCAGCTTGGAGGATTCCATCGATGAACTTGTTAATGTTGAGTATATCATTTCTCCAGCCTGTTTATGAAAATCAATATGGTTGATTGCATGAATATTCTTTGTATCAAAAGAAAAGACAAAGGTTTTGTAGTCTTTTACACCTTTAGGAATTGGAACTGTAGGTTCCAAGAAGGCTAATTGGAATTGTCCCTTATCTATGTCAAGGGAGGACATCAATTTGTCCTGAGTAGTAGAAGTCTACTTCCAAAATTTTGATTATGTTTTAGCCTTTAATGCTTCATTCTTCTACTCAATCTCTCTATATCTGGAAAAAATATTTTTCTGTGTTGCAATTTATTTTGTAGAATATATAGGTGACTATGTTGTCTCTTTAACTTGTGAGAAGGAAGTGGTAGAAAGACCTGGTAAAAAAATTGTAGTTATCTCCTGTGAGCCCTTTTCTTCTGATGATTCCTTCTGAGTATTTTTCTGAGTATCATTTTTAGGATTAGTCTTAGTATTTGTCCCTGGATCTGTCTTCTTTCTTCTCTTGAAAACCCAAAATTCTACAACTTAAGAGCCTAAATTTGTAGGAGACATGCTTTCCCTTGATCACTTAGATTCTTTTCCTTTGAAATAGGAGTTTGTAGGGATGTATGATTGGAAATTTTCATTTCGGCTTCTTGTAATGCATTATTTGTCCACTCCTTTTCATTGGCATACTTCTCTATTTTTGGTCTAGGTGTATGTGCATATGGTGTGGCCTTATACTCAACTCTCAATTTTGAAATTATCCCTAATGGATCATAAGACCATGTGAAACTCAGCTTGAAATTCATCTTCTTTAGTAACTCATCTACTTCCTTTGTTGCTACTCTGAGGTTGACAATGAAGGGACCAATATGTGCCTTTAGTTTAAATTGTTATTTCTACTTTCTTGACAAAAAATGCAGGTCATCCATAATTAACATTTTCCTTATATATTCCAAGAAAAATTTCTAACTGGTACAAAAATGGGCAACCTTTATGGAGGGAATTCATGTCCATAAATTTAAATTTCTATATAATTATGGTAAAGATACTAGTATCCAACCTTGGCTTGTTCCATAAGATGAAAAACTCTTTTAATTTATGGTGAAATCCTTGGGATAACATTGTTTCTAAGAAGACACAAGGATACATGCAAAAATTGATCTACAAAATTGCTAAATGAATATTCTTCTCTATTTTTTTTGACTAAGTAAGTCGAGTGAATAACTGATAGTGGTATTCCCTGTTCATCAGCCTTCTGCAACTAAAATTTGAACCTGTCTTCTTGATAGAACAACATCAAATATAGGAGGATTGGCTGGTGTTTGAATGTAACTTCAACAACAGACTTCAAAAACTGATCATGAATAACATTTGATAGGTATTGACTGTAGTTAAAACTGACTGATGTCTTCTTACCAATTGAAACTAGTCACAAAAATACTAACACTACTTCATCT
The DNA here is from genome assembly GCA_000404065.3 of Pinus taeda. Classification (NCBI taxonomy): domain Eukaryota; kingdom Viridiplantae; phylum Streptophyta; class Pinopsida; order Pinales; family Pinaceae; genus Pinus; species Pinus taeda. The sequence goes on along the minus strand of APFE030463421.1, from coordinate 356,323 downwards.
ACCCATTGATCTATAGGATAACCTAATATCCAAGTAACCATAGAAATAACTTTCCTTGACAATTTAGGGAAAATAGAAGTAGAATATGTGGGATTATGTCTAGGTAGTTCAGAATTTCCATGCAGGAAAAACTCAAAAATATGGGCTCATTGAGAGAAAGTAAGCTTCTGGTATATTTGCATGAGCGAATAATGGAGAATGGATGTAATGGAGCTTGGGGATTAACCTGAAGAGCTCGATAGATGGATTCAGGTGCAATTGAGAATAAGATTTTGTTATTTTGGGCAATTATAACTTGTGAGCTAGAGAGATACCTAAGATGACACCATGTAACAAATTCTTGGAAAACATGAGTCCGGGGAAAAATAAATTGAGGTAAGAATGATCCCCGGATACTCAATTCATCGTTGTTATCTAAATATTTTTTATTTGCCCATGTATGAAACTCATAAAAGTTGAACTCACATTAGGTTTCTGCTAATTTATATTGTGTGTCAACCAAAGGGAATTCATCTAAATTATGAACAGGAGGCAGAAGATGACCCTCAACAACCATTTTTGCCTTTCCCTTATGAGAATACATATTCAACTCTAATGGAGGCTCAGGAAAATGGTATTACCAGATTGTAATTAATCGGTTATAGGAGGGGAATACTATTGCATAGAGTGTTGGTGCACCCTAAAACCTTCGGGTCTTAACCTACATAGATCAAACAAATAGCAAAAGGAAATAATGCAAGATGACATGAGATTTTTAAAGCAAGAAGTGGGGGGTGTTGATTAAGGAAAAAATTACCATTTTGGAGTGTCAAATTAAAGGAATTATACGTTGATGGGAGTTATTAATGACCAACATCCATATTTCTATTGGTGGGAGAAGTTAATAACCAATGGTATTGTGATGTGGATGCTAAGGTGATGTGGATGGTTGAATGGATGATGGGTGGCATGATGTGGATAGAGTGGGAGCAGGTGGGAGCGAGTCATAGCGGTTGGTGGTTTTTGAGGGGGGTGGTACAAGCGGTAACTGGTAAATGGGGGGCAGGGGGGAGACCCCTGAAATCGTTGTGTAGTTGGCACGTGGCTTTCGATAGCTTTTCATAAACCATATTTCGGACCCCCCCATTAAGTCTTAAAAGCTCTTGGGGGAGGGCAAACTTCATCCTCTGCCATTGATCTAGGTGGGGATGATCTCATCGTTTCAATCGTGCTAATGATTTATCAAAAGCGACAGAAAATCAAGTATTTTTTATTTATAACTTTAGACAAAGTGCTTCGATAATTAATCAATATTAACCATAATGAAAAATCTTAAGGCGACATTTAAACTACCGTGCCCCTTTGGGGATTCTTTATTTTAATTCTTTTATATATATTTTCTTTTATTATCCTTTTATTTTTTCTATATTTTTCTTTCTATTGCCATTTTCATAATCTATTTTTTCTTTCTATTTTTTATCTTCTTTTTCTATTTTTCTTATTTTTCTTTTCAAATGCTAAAATCAACTTAAAATGAAAAAAAGGGTTACAACATCCCATTGGGATAAATAACTAGACAATCATACCTTGATCACTATATTTATAAGACCCGAACAATAGGGGCATACATTTATTTGAGTTTATACAAGTTGCTAATATGATTTTTACAAATTGGTTGTTGTAGTGAAATTGTTGTGGGGGTGTTAGTAGTAATTGAGTGAGTTTTTAGCATTGTACCAGTGTGATTTTTGTCCTAGATTTTGATCCTACAATACTAGAAGTTGTTGTGTTATTCTAGTTAAGTAGCTCATATTGATTACAATCTAAAAATGAATGAATTGAGGTATCAAAGAAGAGTGGAGTGGGGGATCTGACAAAATCAGTATAAATAACAAATTTCTTCACAGTCCAATGGTTGTTCGGCAAGGCTCTTTGATCATTATGGCTTCCAGTAGATGAATGTCCAAAGAGTTGTGAGGTGGAGATCATATTTCTTCATATTTGGGCGAGACTCGTTCGTTGTTGTGGCTTCCAGCGAATGAATGTTTGTAGTGTTGTGAGATAAGGATTAGAGATATTTACTAGTAGTAGCCATTTTCATATTCTATGTAGTTGAATTCCTTGGTGAATAATAAAATTAACTGAGCAGTGAAGAAGAAATAAGGGTGGGATTTGACCTCAAGAGGGTTTTGCATGAGAAATATCTTGTGTCCTCTTGTGCATCTTAATTTAGTTTTTCTTATGGTCCTCATTTATTTTTTATGTGAATTTATATACCAATGGGTTAATTTATGTTATTATTTAGCAAGTTGTAAAAGATTTAAAAGTTGATAAACATTGTCACTATTGATTCAACCCCACTAGTAGTGAGCACATTTCCAAAATTGGTATCAAAGTTGGTTTTGTTGTTGTAGCATCACCGCTAGAAAGTAGATCACGGGCCAGTAAGGAGATTTTATCGCGGATAGAGTTCTTGTTCTTCGTGGATGAAATGATGCACTATGGAAGGTGAGATTGGAAGCATAATTCATTGACCTTGATGAGAATGTTTTTCTCTCATTAGAATATAATACATATGATGAATTCAATAAGGAAGCCAAGAAGATCATTTTGAATACCCTATCAGATCACGATGAAGCTAAAGTGAGTTGTTGTAGGATTGTAAAATAAATTATGGAAAAGATAAAAAGTTTGTATGAAAGAAAATGGTTTCAAGTTTTAGAAGTTGTTCAAGAACCTCGCTAAATTGTTCAAGGGAAGAATAATTTTATAGAGAATACACACTCATAGCAGTAGCAGATCTAGACTCCTCTTGACAAGGACATATTGAGAGAAGCCATGAGAGTAATGACATGCAAATCATTGATCTCAAGAGATAGCATGAAGAATTCAATAAGGAAAATGAGATATTATCAAATTACTTGCAAGACCGGGAGGCTTATTGTGCAAGATTAGAAGTTGAACTAGCCTCCTTGAGAAGTGAATTAGAGTAAGCCAACAATAAGTTATCTCACTATCAAAATTTGGAGAAAAGCACTCAAAGTTTGGATAAGATTCTTATCAGTCAAATATCTGCTCTTATCAAAACTAGATTGGGTTTTGAAGGAGAATCACGCTTTATGAAGGAAAAGGAGAAAGTAGAGGACAACCATATTGTAGAAAATCATAATTACATGGCCTATAAAGTCAAGAAAAGTCCAAGGAAGCAACATCAACAAAGGAAATCAATAAATAAAAGGAGTTAGCAAGAGAAAAAAGGACATGCAAACTACAACCACCACATGAAACACTTCAAAAGACAAAGAAAGAAGCCAAGCTTTTATGGTCATAGAATCTACAATAAAAGGTATCAAAGTTTATTTTATGGTTATTTAGTTACTTGCAATAGTTTTTGACGTAAAGAAATGGAAAGCACATAATTTGCAAGAAAATAAAGATTGATGTTGAGGAATACAACTAGGGTAGATTTTTTTACTAATGTTAAAATTTTCAAGTGTGGTAATCTTGGCCACAGGGAATTAGCATGCAAATCTAGTAGATCAAAGCATATAGTTAGTGTGCCCTAGCCATTAAATATGAAGAAAGTTTGTAGGAGAAAAGATGAGGTACAAAGGACTAGCAATCCAAAGGACTTCAAGAAATAACATTATGTTTTTCAAAAATACAAGAGAATAGAAGAATATTCATATGCTACAAAAAAACCTTAGATGATTTCGAGGAGAAAGGAGCAACAAAGAATTCCCACTAAAAATTGAGGCCATCATGGTCTCAGGGGGAGCATATGGCCACATTTTGTGTTGCATGCAGATCATTAGAGGAGATTATTTGGATTTGGTACATGTGCAAGGGAAGAATGTCACATGCTTCCTATTTTTAGTGCCTTATTGGTGGCATTATGGCTCCATGTTGAAGAATTTTTGTTGCTTAACATTGTTGGCATTATTCTTACATGAAGCTTAGTGATTTATAGTGTTCATGATGATCATTAATTGGAGGATATGTTGATCATATTTGTTACTTTGTGATAGTATGATTTTATTCCATGATAGTCTAAGGCATGTGTTGTTGGTCACAAGAATGGTGGCATTATTTAGGTTATATTTTGAAGAGAGAGTATGTTGACTTGTGAAGTGGTCATAAGTGTTGTTGGTGCTTCATTGGATATTGCTATTATATAGATGTGTTATTTTGTTTCCACTTATACTATGTTGTTGCATTGAATGATGTGAGATGACGGTTATAATGTTATTGTTGCAAGAACATGGTTTATGCCCTATGATGATGGAAGTATGGGCTAGATGTTGTTGCTACAGGTTGGAGTTTTGTGCTAGTCAATTATTGTCATGAACATATGTTGTTGTTTCTTATTTGCATGTGCTTTGTATTAAGGTATTTTCATCACAATCTTGCTACTAGAGATGGTGTTTTTCATACAGATGAATCTAGTTCATGTTGGCAGATGGTTCTGTTCATAACAAGGTTGTACATTTTACTGTTAAGAGTGCACATGTTGCTAGTCTTTCATCATTTTACTATTGATATAAGCGTCTTTTAGTGTTGGTTAGGAAGATTGGTTGAATGTTATTCCATGTATAGGCAAATGGGTCATGTCAAGGTTGTGTTATTATGAGATTTTAGTGTTATTCCAACCATGTTTGTGTTGTTGTATGTCATGTTATAGTCATTTTTACAGCATTTTATGTCATTTTTTGGGGGATCATTGGTCATGGTCATGTTGGAGAGAGAGTATTGGTGTCTAGTATGCATTGATGAGGGATGAACCAACCATTCATGTCAGTTTATGGGTGTTGTTTTAGGCATATATTACATTGCATATCATTCATATATTACATTACATATCATTCATATTGTGTTAAGTCAATCTCTTGGTCGATGAGGTGTAGCCTTTAGCTAGAAGGAATTGGTTACAAGTTGATGATGATGATGCTCAGGGGGAGAAAGTATAGATTGTGGTTGTTGATCAGTTATGGATTTTTTTTTCCGCTACGATGTATTGGTCAGAGGTTTTGATACTACTCACATTACACTATTGTTGATGGTCATGATATGCTACTATTGATTTGGCTTGAAAATGATGTATATGTGGAATTTATGGTTGTTTCTTCAGGAGATAGAGAGATATTGTTGATGCTTCCTCTTGTCATACAATGATGGGAGTGAGAGAGTTTGGTTCCTACTGATGTATTATGATTAGTCCCAGCTTGTGTTTAGGGGGGAGCTATTGCCTATTTACTAGATGATCAGTAAAGTGATAATGACAATGTTGAGTTTGGCCCTTTTCCATTGATGTCAAAGGGTGAAAAAGTGAGGAGTTCAAATTTTTATTGGTCAGTTTGATGGTTCAGTTAGGGTTGCTATCAATGTTGAAGAGGAGATTGTCGGCATTATGTATCAATTGTCAGTTGGTATTGATGCCAACTTGATAGCATTAGTGTGATGATTAGTTGAAATTGATGTCAACCTAGTAGCATGTGTTGCAGGAGTGCTGTGTGTGGATGCTTTTTTGGTTTTAGATGCTAGTGTAGGCATTAGATGGTATATGTATGGATGTTTTCGCACATTGTTGGCTTGTGCATTGGTTGTAGATCATAGTGCAATGGTTGGATATGTGTTGGCATATTGTGGAACTACTAGTTGACAGTGGTTAAAGACTATGAATTCATGGTTTTTGGATGTGTTATGATAGATGAGTGTGTGTGAAGGTTGTATAAGTGTCTACCAGAGGATTCAATTGAGGAGTTGCTTTTGTTGGCCTTTATATAAAAAAGGTTGGATGCTTTGTCATGCAGATCAATCAATAGGATTGGAGGATTTCACATGATGATTAAGAGCCTTGAAATGAGCTTAATCTAATGGTCTATGATTCTATAGCTTGGGATAAGGTTGCAGACACAAAGGATAGGGGTTAGGAGGAGTTGGAGCTGAATTGACTAAATTATGGAGTTGAAGAAGGGGTGATGTAGGCTAGAAGTGGGCCACAAACTATTACTAATGCTGGAAATGGATTGAGAACCTCAGTTATAACTCTATTCAGCAAAGTAGAGTGAGATTTACTCCATTTTGAGTGCTTTTCCTATGTATTTCTCGTGCATCTAAGGTGAATTAAGTGTTTTCCAACAATACGTGTTTGGTACTTTTGTGAAAAGGTCAAGAAAGGTTGGATATGTTATACAAGGTGATTAAAAAAGAAGAATGTCTCTTGTTAAGTGAAGTTAGTTGCGATATTAAGTCAAGGAGCATGATTTAGATCACTTCCAACATATTAATAAAGCTACACTATAGAATTGTAATTATTCATATAATCAATATAAAAGGTTACAAATAGGAGGAAATCATGAGGATATTGTTTGGTTCTCTTGAGTGAGAAAGTTATGATAGTGTTTTTGGAGAGGCAATGGGGCGGAGAGTGAATCTGTTGTAGCAGAGTGTGCATGGAATTGTAGTAGTAGTAAAGACAAAAGTACTCATGGATGAAGAATATGTGTATGCAAAAGAAAAGTGACAAGGATATTAAGGATTTCGCTAAAGTATTTGTGATTGATGGGGAAATTTTTTATTTGAGTTTATATAGGTTTCTAATATGCTTGTGATAGGTTAGTTGTTGTAGTAAGATTGTTGTGGAGGTGTTTGCAGTCATTGAGTGATTTTTGCATTATTGTATCACTGTGATTTTTGTGTTATATTTTGATCCTACAATGCTAGAATTTGTTATGTTTTTATAGATGAGCAGTTCAAATTGAATTGAGTCTGAAAATTAATGAAACAAGGATCTCATAGAAGAGTGGAGTAGGGGCTCCAGCAAAATGAGTAGAAAGAACCGATTTCTTCATAGTCCAATGATTGTTGGGCGAGGCTCGTTGGTCATTGTGGCATATAGGAGATGAATGTTCATGGAATCCTAAGATGAGGATCAAATTTATTCATATTCCAATACATGTTGGGAAAGGCTTGTTGGTCGTGGTGTCTTCTAGAAGATGAATGTCTATAGAGTCTTGAGATGAGTATCAGAGCTCTTTACTGATAGTATCCATTTGTATATTCCGTGTAATTGAATTTCTTGGTGAATAATAAAATTAATTGAGTGGAACAATAACAAGGGTGTTTCTTAACCCAGTGGGGATTTCCAATAGAAATATCTTATGCCTTCTTTTTCATGTCTATTTTCCTATATTTATGGTTCTCATGTATTTTGTTATGTGACCTGATCTACTAATGGGTTAATGTATGTTGTGATTCAACATGTGGAAAATGACTTAAAATTTAATAAACATCATCACTACTGATTCACCCCCACCTCAATAGTGTGCACATTTCCAAGAGAAACAATAAAAGTTAGCCTATTGTTATGTGTTGATGATGCTAGACTCACCAACATTCACCCCGGTATGAAGTCCCAACTCGACCTCACATTGTTTGTTGTGGAAGTCCCATCCGGTATGATGTCTCGGTTCCCATTGTCTTAAGGACTTGCCTCAACTCTTACTTGTCAGCATAGGAGAGTGGTTCATTTTGTCTTCAAGAAGTGAGGTTCGCGTGCCTGGTGAGTGAGTACATGTGTTAATGATTCTTTCACTGTGAGGGAAAGGAGGTGAAGGTGAGTTCCAAGTTGAAAGGGATTGGTCCCAACTCAGCTAGGAATACACAACACAAAAGGACATACAGAACTTTCGGTAAAGTAGTCCACTCAGATGTAGCAGTCACAACATACAAGGTAAGATAACATGTACAACACTCACGGATCAGTCTGAACAAGTGCAACGGTTGTTATACCAAGGTTCATGTGAAAGGTTTGTCTGATGTTTGGCAGAGTAGTCGACATAGATGGGACAACATTAACATCATATACAAGACATTTCCATTAATATATTATGCATTACAACAAATGAATCAGTTCAGATGTACAACACAGGTTAAAGAAACATGCATTACAAGTGTTAAAGATCATTCTTACAACAAATACAATACATGTGTGAAAATGTGTTGGTCTGTTAACAGGCTTCTGAATTAAGTGAAAGTTCCAAGACACATCATTACATCATACATCACTAACCCCGTGAGCGGGGCATTGAGCCACTACTTACTCCTCAAAGAAAATATTATTGTCCATCTTGGCTATGTGGGAGGAGATGAGGTGAAACATCCCTTCATGTACAAATGAGGGGGGTATTTATAGCCAAGGGTCAAACTGACCCTTGTAGCTGTTTGACTACCCTCATGACCGTTTGACTTCCATGACTTTTCAACTTACATGACTCTATGTTCAACAAGTGAGTCTCTTGGATTTCCATGTTACATCAGATTGATTGACAACAAGCCCATAGTGGAGATGTGGGAAACATGACTCATGACTTGACTCGATATGACTTGACCTAACAATGCTGGTACATTCGTGCTATTGCTAGGGTGCATGCTGAGCTATACTGCTACTAAGTGATGGATGTCTTCAGTGTGTGTCATAGCTTCACCTCCGGATGGAAAAGTGCACAAAGTCTTTGATGGTCTTTGGTTTGCTAAATGAACCTTTAGAGTGTTGTTCCTTGATTTCATGCTGGAAGGCTTGATAGGCCCACTTGTTCGCGAAGGTGCATGTTCGTTGCATTCATCCACTTCACATGCTTCGTTCGTTCGTTTGTTGGTGGGCCTATCCATTTGCATGTGCTCCCGTTGTTCATCCCGTTCGTCCTCTTGACATGTTTATTGGTGTACCTGTGCCTGCAATCACTCATGACAAGATGACATCAAATCCAAAACCTCCTAGTCTATAATGACACATGATCATTCGAATGTAGGTGACCAGGAGAGGCAGCAGGGCTGTGATGGAGGATGGTGGCTCCGGGAAACTGCTGATGAAAAATGCATAAGAGTCACTAAGGGATGGGGATAGACAATTTGACCTCAACAATGATTGTTTGCAAGGTCTGGCTTGACCAGCAGGAAGAATTGTGCAAATTTTGGGAGGGATAGTCTGGGCTACAGGAGGGCAAGTCAGACATGCTTTACGCATTTTCCAGAATGAACAGTCAGCAGGGGCTGGACAACCATATTTGTACAATTTTCCAAAGGAATGAGACAGGCTACATGAAGGGTTAACAGGTAGGGATTGCACTATTTTTTTGGGGAACTGCCCCAAAGACTGGTAGCCAAAACTACACAATTCCCAGAGGGAACTTCTAGTTGGCTGCTGGGTCACTAGTAGCCAAAAATACATAATTCCTAGAGGGAACTTCCAGTTGGATGCTGGGGTCATTTCCAGACAATATTACATAATTCCCAAAGGGAACTATCAGTTGGCTACTCAATCACTAGTAGCAGAAATTGCACAATTCTTGGAGGGAATAACCAGTCTACCCCTAGGAGTTGCTGGCTGGGAAAAATGCACTGAGGCCAGGAGGCCGACCTACTGATCATCTTTCTGCAATTTTTGAGCTGAGATACCTGATGGGCAGTGGAATGCCTTCTCATGAGTACTGCACAATTCCTGAGATGAACAATCGTTCGACTATCTAGATGAGTGACTGGGAAAACTGCAAAATTTTCTGAAGGAGATAGGAACAAGCACTTGGTGTCTGTCCGACCTGTCTACACAATTTTCTCAGTGAGTTGAATGGGTGAGGTCAATGGTCTTTGCACAATTTTTGAGGGGAGTCAGTCCTAGGGTGACTATCGGGTCGGACTGTCTGGGTGGCCAGCATGAGATTTGATTGAGTTTCTTGTGGGCAACCTAGCTTGAAAGGACTAGCTTGGTGCTTCTGCATTGTTTTGGTTGACAGTCGATCAAGTCAAAAGTAGGGTGATGGTCTAGCTATCAGTGAGGAGTCTGGTCATCAGAACTTCAGCAAAAATTATTAAGTGTGTGAACAGTCGAAAGATGCATAGGTGATCTTACAAACACACACTCACATGACTTGATGACGAAACGACCAAACCATCCAAATATACATCATCAAGTGCGACACTCATGGTTGTTCGTTCATGATAGAGATGACGCTTACGAAATAGTGAATGTGACTCTATGTATGAGTACAATAGATGCTTTCAAGGCGAACACAATAGGCACATACGAATCAAAGACTTTGAGCATAACCAGAACACAGTTGCAAGCATGACTTAAACATCAACATGTAGGGACTTGAATGAAATAAACAAGAAAGGTGAATGTAAAGACTCACATGAGCTCACAGAGTGAACTCGAGTGTGTATAGTCATCAAGTGAAACTCTTTAAGGGAGGCTCCAAAATTGGTGCAGGCCAAAATTTTGGAGGGTGGTTGTAGCTGCTACAACACTTGGGGACACAATGGTAGAACTCCAACTTTGTTTCGGTTCATTGCTAGCACAAGGCCTTGGTCTTTTGAGGAGTATTGAATCACTGTGTAGGTTACTTCAGTTTTCCCACTTACCCCATGGACATACATGGTTCACCCTTTGCCAACTCAGTCAAACACAATGAAAAGTGAAACTCAGATCTCTGTGTTTTGAATCTAGGAAGGGTAGTTTAGTTCACGAGTTGAATATTTTCAAAGTATAAGTTTTCATCACTGGTGTTGCTCCACTACTATAGGCTTGGACAATATCCCGATGGAGTCACGCAAGAACAGACACATTTCACCACTACCAACGAGCCTTGTCAGTACTCCGTTGGAGTTGCATGCTTCACCTCTTTGTGCAGGAAGAGTTTCTCTTCTTTCTCCTTTGTATTTTTTAAGAGAATTGTGCTTAGGCACTTATTTATTTTTGGGGCAGAAGAGGGATCCTGACTTATTGAGAGCAGAAGAGGTTGTTCCTTCAGAGAAGCATGTAAGACCTCTTACATAGGTTTACTCGTTTGGATTTTTCTGCTTCTCCATTTCTACTAGTTGGATTAGCTTAAACACATAGAGTAGAAGGTTGAGTATAGGCATGGGGCTTCCCACTGTGGACACAGGTTCATTGTTGGACCAAATCTTCCATTACAGATGGTTCGTATTTTCTGTGAGGACTTCATCAGCCAAAGGTTGTAATGAAGCACAAAGAAAATAGACTCAAGACTGACCAAGTGTTGCATTATCACAAGTTTCTTCAAATTTCAGCCACATACTCTTTTCAAAAGCCAGAACGTAGTAGTTGGCAACACTTATTTCCAGAAACAAAAATAGTAATATATCAAACAAACAAAAAGAACATGAACAAAAATAGTAAGTGGAATCAAACAAAGAGAAAGAAAAGATAATAAGAAAAACAAACCAAATGAAAACAACAAGTAATAGGCAGACTATGTACATGGCACTAGAGGAGCCTGACCTATTGAAAATAATGCTTGAGATCTTGGTCATTGATAGGAAGGTTTTTAATCCTTCCATCGAGTGATCACAAACGATATGTGTATGGGCCAAGCTTCTCTTGAACTATGTACGGACCAATCCACAGGGACTGGAACTTAGTATGTTTGCCTTTATCTTCATGGGGCTTATCCCATTTCAGAACTAAGTCATCCACATTGAAGCTCGGTTTCCCTGCAGACTTCTTATCGAACTACCTATTGATACAGTTATGGTGGGGTGTGAATTTTTCTTTTTCTTTCATCCTTTCCTCTTGGAGCTTATGGAGAGCATCCATCCTACGTCGAACTAGCTGGCAAGGCTTGCCTTGGGATTCTTGGGAAGGCAAGAGAGCAGGAAAGTAGATATTTGGTGGGAGGATAACTTCTTTACCGTAAACCAAGAAGTACAATGAGGTGTTTAGAGTACACTGAGGTGTTTAGAGAGGGCTTAGGTGTTACACGATCACCCCATAGTGCATTCTTCAAGGCGGTATGCCAGTTATGCTGCTTAGAGAAAACGATCTTCTTCATTATATAAATGAGATTCTTATTCATAGACTTTGCTAGACCGTTTCCTTGCACATATTAAATCATGAATGCTTTAACACAATACCATTATGTAATGCAAAGTCATAGAGTTTCAAAGATGAAAAATAAGTTGCATTATAAAAAAAAAAGTGATACTGGAACACCGATGCATGAGATGATATTCTGCTGGAGGAGGCTGATGACCTCTTGGCCATTCACTTGTTTGAGTTGAACTGCATCTGTCCACTGAGTAAAGTAGTCAGTTGCTGTTAGGATCTAGCTGTGTTGCTTTGATGAATGAGGGGAAATTTCCTGAACAATGTCTAGGCACCACTATTGGAATGGTTTGGTCACTGCAACACGGTGTAGTGGGGCTACTGACCTTCGTGTTCTGCAGTGCATTGCTGACAAACTGGGCATTTGCGGGCATAGGTATGCGCATCCTTGAATAATGTGTGCCAGTAAAAACCAGCTTGAATAACCTTGTGTGCCATGGTATTTTTTGCAAATTGATCCCTGACAGGTCCGTCATCCAGATCTTGAAGTACCTTCTCTAATTCCTGTGCCTCCAGGCACCTGAGGAAAACTTCATTATTGTGCTTTCTGTAACAAACTCTATGCACGACTGATATCCTAAGGCTTTTAGGTGCAGTACCCTCTTCTGTCTGATAGAAAAGTGAGAGGGTGTGGTGCCATGCTCAAGGTATTGGTTTACATCTGCGTACCAAGAGGTTCTATTTTCCGTGGGGTTTGCTCACCTTGTTTCGTACATTTCAATCTCCTTCTCCCAACTAGTGAGCTCTTCTTCGTTCTCTGGAGCGTGTACTGCTTCAGCTGCAAGTCTGCATAGCCCATGTCCTTTGATTGTGTGTATTGGATTTCTTTCAAGATCATATTCTTTCGAACTTATCATCCAATTCTCATGTCGTTCTACCCGTCTTGTTGTACTAGTAATGTATGAACTGTTGGGTGGGAGACGAAGACTATGAAGAGGTTCTTTAGAAAATAGGGCCTGAAGTGTTTCACCACCTTGTAAACTACATAAGCATGTTGTAAATGGTGGGGTAGTTAAGGTCTGGTCCCTGTATGCTTGCACTCATGAAAGAGATGGGACGTTCATCATTGGCTTTGTCTTTCTGAGTGAGTACTATAGTTAGTGAGTTATCAGAAGCAAAGGTGTATAGTAGGAAATCTTTTTTGAAATATGCACTATAAAGCATGGGCACTTCGGCGATGTCTTTCTTAATATGGGTGAATGCAAGCTTTTCTTTCTTTCCCCAAGTGTACACTACATATTTCTTAATCATGTCCTACATGGGCTTGACTATTTGCGCATAATCCGAGATGAATTTCTGGAGGAAGTTTATCTTTCCCAAGAAGGACTGCATGGATTTATTGTTGACTGGGTGAGGAATCCACGTGATAGCTTAGACCCTATCCGAATCCCTCTTGATCCTACTCTTGGAAACAATGTGTCCAAGGAGGTTCCCCTTTGACACGGCGAATACACTCTTCTTGGGATTTAGAAAAATCCTGTATCTTCGACATCGCTCAAAATTTTTCTTGAGATAGCGTATGTGGTCTTCTCATCTTCTTGAGAAAATAGTCACATCACCGAGGTATAGCATCATGCTTTGCCCAATGAGTCCAGGAAAGGCGATGTCCATAGTGCACTGAAATGTTGCGCCTGCGTTTACAAGCCCAAATGGCATTCGTCTATACGCAAACGTGCCCCACTTGGTATGGAAAGTAGTTTTGACTCTGTCAAGTTCTACTACCAGAACCTGATTGTATCCTAAAAAACCATAAAGGAGAGAGAACATCTGTGCCCCATATACTGTTTGCAAAATATGGTCCATAGATGGCACGGTGTAGTTGTCTTTGTCTGAGGCACAATTAACTTTCTGGAAATCGACACACAAGCAGATTTCCCTGGACTTATTTTGCATAGGCACAAGGTTGGAGACCCAAGTGGAATGATGAACTTTATATATGATTCGTGCATCCAACAATTTAGTAAGTTCTTTCTGTATGAGGGGTTTAAGCGACGGATGTAATTTTCTCAGCTTTTGTTGATATGACTTGACCCCTTCCTTGATTGGGATGATATGTTGGATGATCTGTGTGTAATAAGTTTTCAGGTCATCATACGTCCACATGAACACATCTCGGTACTATTTGAACAAGTGGATGAAGGCTTTCCATTCTTCATTTGTACAACATGTACCAAGATTAACAAACTTTGGGTCCTTTTCTCTTCCTAGGTTTATCAGTTCATGCCTCATGGTGGAACTATGGGTCTTGTTGTTCGTTGGCCCTTGGAACCGCTCTTGCAATTGATATAGCTTTTCCAATGATACCACACCTTTTGTGATAATGTGGCCTTTCATGCCATTAACTCCTGCTTGCAGAGAGCACTCGTGCTCGTCATCGTCTATTGGTGCATCTTTGAAAGTGTCAGCGTTGGCCATAAAATGTAGTAACTGTTTATCATCATTAAACATACGTAAGTTAGTTATGTTATCTAGGATAGATGGTTTGTACAACATTTCAATAGCGAATCTGTTCCTAATTGGTGACATTCTTGAGGCTGCATTTGCTAGTGCATTGGTAGCTGCATTACACGTACGTGGCACAACAATGATATTAAATGCTTGGAAGTTTGAGATTAGTCGCCATACCTCTTCTTGGTACTTTTTTAGATGTGATAAATAGTGAATGGTGTCACGTACCTGCCGTACCACTATCTTTGAATCATGTACCACTTTATGCATGACCACTTTGAGGCTTATGGCCTTCTCCAATCCCAACATGAGTGTTGCATATTCTGCTACATTGTTCGTGCACTCAAACTCCAAGAGGCTTGACACTAGATGCTTCATGTTTCAGGGGTCAATCAGAACACATCTGGATCCTGAGCCATCCTGTGTCTTTGATATATCGAAGTACGAAGTCCACAACTCATCTATACGCGGACCGCTTGATATGCTAGTGTTGCTGCTGCTACTATCGCTACTACTACAACTACTATTGGTACAATGTGTTGTACAAGTTTCATTATCATTAGTTGGGAAAGGAAGGAGTCCCAACTGTCTGTCTAGTGGGGTTGGAGTTGTCCATGCAGGATAACACCCCAACATTGTCTTAAGGGGGCAGTTTCTGAACATGAGTGTTGCGAGAGCCAATGATTCATTCTCGCCATTGATGGGACTAACATTATGCTTCATGTACCTTTTGGATTATACCTAGATTTGGTTGCGCTTTCCCTTGTACAAAAGCCACATGTGAGACCAGTCTGTAGCGAAATATCCATCTAGCTTGCTGGACTAGTCCCTACTGAGTAATAGACCATATGCTTCAGGTATGTCCACAAAAACTATGTTGATGCATTGGTGGACTCGACTTTCATGGGATAGTCAGATGTTCATGTCCTGCAATTTAGAAATGGCTAGCACTAATGTTCAATCAAGTTGGATGATTCATGCAGATGTCTTGATCCATTGTGAATTGATCTTCTTAGCAATGGAGAGTGGCATGACGTTGGCTGCTGCCCCAGAATCAACCAAACAGTTGTGAACATTCTAGTTAAAAACTTGAAATGAAAGTAGGAATGGAGTGCAACCTGAGTTTGCTTCTTCCATCCAAAGCATATTGAGCACCATGGAAAGTGATATGGGAGGTGTGCTTGCTCCCTCGTTGGTAGAGGATACACTGTCTAGTGTTGTCTATCCCAAAGCATGCATTAGGATATCTCTCTCACTCTAGATCTTAGCCAACTTGAACAAATTGATGTTCGCTCAAGTTTTCCTCATGTCATCAACAATGTTGTAGTCCAGAGGTGGTTGACTCACTGAGGTGTCTGGGTTGGAATGGATGTTCATGTTATCTGGTAGAGTGTTTTGCAACTTGTTGCTCATGGATGTACTCTTATCTGCCATTGTCTTCTTGGACATGATTTGTGTTTTCTACTTAGGGGCGGCTGATGGATCAACCTTCCTTACCAATAGTCTAATCTTTTCTTTCATCTCCCCAAGTGTAGGGGGATCCCCTTTACTTCTAATATTGTAATGGTTAATTTTCTTCCAGGGCTACTTCTTGGAGTTTGTTTGCAAGCACTGATATGCGTTCACCTCATGCCCATAGCTTGATGGATCATCAGGTGTAACCTATCCATCATTGTTACTGTCTTCTAGCTACTACTACATATTGCTTTGGGCATTGAGTGTATGATTGTAGAAAGAATTTGTGACTCACTTTCAGTTTGTACAAGAGTTCTTGGGATGATGTTCTTCATGGAAAAAATAGAACTTAGGATCTACACACTATTTGAGCTCGAGCACAGGCTTCTGCGCAATTTTTGAAATGAACTAGTCGTTGCTTGATGAGCTGCTGGCCTGTCTCTGCTTGGGCAGATGACTACTTGCAAAACTATCCATTTTATGTTGTTTGAGTTTGGACACTTCAGTGGTCAAGCTCTTAACAAAGTGAGTGAGGGTCTCAATATTGATTGCTTCCTTGTCTCTACCCTTGCTCGCAGTGTCTTGGGACTTCCTTCTCACTTCCTTGGATTCCTTCGTCGATTCATCATCCTTGATGACTCCAACTGCATGCAAGTCTTTCTCGACAATGATATCCTCTTCATATTTTTCCAATAGTGTCGGTCTTGTAGCTCGCTTGATGAACTGCGCAATGTTGGTTGGTAGTGCAGATGTGTACTGGTGATGGAGTCATCAGGCATAGTGTCTACTAGGAACTTGTTCAATATACATGTAAACCTTTGATTGAAATCTTTCACTTTCTCTTTTCCCTCCATCGTGAGGCTTCCCAACTCTTTAAGTAGCATGGCTGGGGTTTTTTCATCAACGAACGTCTTAAGGAACACACATTTGAATACGAGCCAATTGTGTATAGAGTTTGGTGGAAGGCTATGATACCAAGGAGCTTTGCGAC
This sequence comes from Pinus taeda, assembly GCA_000404065.3. NCBI lineage: Eukaryota > Viridiplantae > Streptophyta > Pinopsida > Pinales > Pinaceae > Pinus > Pinus taeda. The sequence continues at coordinate 339,548 of APFE030463421.1, read as the reverse complement.
CAACCAAGGTACATGGGAACAATATACATGTGACATCATCATAACGCACCTCGAGGGTCTACAGCTATAGGTAGAAGTTGTCTAGGTGGTCTTCTACCATTACTATGCTATTAGGGTCGAACATGACAATCATTCTCTCTGCTCACTTCGGCATCTTATGCAAGATGGCCAGGAGAGCCAGTGGTCCCTAAGTCATCTATTTAAGATTTGGGTCATCTTGTAGAATTTTGTAGATTTTTTCTACAAATCAGCTAGCTCTGATACCATGTAGAACTTTTTCTACAAATTAGCTAGCTCCGATACCATGTATAAATTTTCCACCTGTAGATCACTTGGTAATGCAATGTACTAAAGAAAAACACTTGATCTACTTCTACAAACAATTTAGCATAAGCTTAATCAACCATGAGAAACATCAATAAGAACACATATAATTGATAAGAAGGAATCAATCACACATAACACAGAAGAATTTACTCGAGGAAAGCACCTGCCTAAAACCCCATATTTGTATTATCATACTAGTGGAAATATAGTCCAGATTACATAAAGCCTTAACTCGGAAGCTATCCAGCTCTCACCACAATCCCTCTGCTACGCATAGACAGCGAAAGGCTTCTCACAAACCTGCTCCTCTACCCTCCAAGCCTCCTATTTCCTTGTACAATTTCGTTGGGGTCCAGTGCTGCCACCTGTGTGAATTGGCCTCTTCACACACTCACTAACCTCTGATCTAACTGCACAAACCTAAAGGAGATAAATCGTCATCATGGATGAGCTTCCTTTATAGGAAAAGTATTCATCCAATTGATAGTACGTTGTCCCTTCTCTGATCTCAACTGGGTCTCTGTCTGAACTGACATGCATCAGTTATCCATGAGTGAATACACAATTATTTGAAAATAATAGTTGTCACATGAATGCAAGCATCAACAAACTATATCTCATTAATTTAACAACTTGTTAAATTAATCTAACTAAACTTGACTAAGTTAAACTAAGTCAACTGATCCTCTCAATATAGAACTCATCCTTAATTCCTCAATTAGTGGAGCAAATCAAGGACACATTCCCCAATTAGTGGAGAAATAATTGCATGTTCTCACAAAGACTTCAGTTTGCTTTTCCATAACTAATTAACTCATGGGGAATTAATTAATTAATATTCCAAACTACTGGTAAGATCAAATTCTAATTTACTTCCTATAGATAGACCAGGGACTACTATAAATGGGAAGGGATCCAGAAATGCTATTTTTAGCAGTTTCACCTCTCACCCAAGGTGGCCAAAATGCTAATTGGCCAAACTGCTATTTTTAGAAGTGCTATTATTAGCAGTTCTATTTTTAGCACTTCCTAAATTTAACATTTCTTGTTGCACACTTTTCAAGACTCCCTCTCAACAAGAAAGGCTTCCTCTTGAACCCAATCCTATAACTCTGGAATGTTCCACATGCAACACATCTACCAAGTGCGGTTTCTCCAACAACACTCTGAACAAAAAAACTCCCAATTGACCTCTCTGTTGGGCTAGAAACATACTCTGATGCTGAAGCTCTACCTGCTACTGACAAGTGCTCCCTCTCTAACCTCTGTGCTATTGCAACATCTCCATGCATCTTGCACCGTTGCACCCTTCTTTGTGCTACCTTGCACTTGTGCAACACACTTGTGCCTCTCGCATTGTTGTAGCCTGCATGCTCTACGTTGTCCTAGGATTCCCTGCACTATAGCTCTCTCTGCCGCTCCATTTGCATCTGTCTCTACCCAATCAGTTAGTTCCTACTACTCCACATCAGGGCTCCCGTAGTGGGGTCTCATCTAAGAGGTTGGGCACCTCAAGGATCCTGCCCCTCTTCCTTGGGATGATCACTCTATATCGCCCTACCTCCTACCTGGAGGTATGGATGCATGTGATCCCTTTGCCCACCTAGCTTGAAATTTCCCCCTACTGGAGGTCTCTGCATGAGTGGATGCCTCCACTATGTCTCTTTTTGGCTTCCACAGTTGTGGCTGCTCCACCACCTCCTAAAGTTGCTGCACCAATCGTGGCTCCTCCACAATTGTCTGAGACTTCTTCTGGTGCTGCATGTTGAAAGGTAATGTACTCTCCCTCTCAAACACCAAGTATCTAACCTTTGCCTTGCTCCTAAAGTATTTGCATGCATCTTGTACCTCAATTGCATATAGGTTCTTGGCTAACACACCAATCGCTTTCATATTTCCTGTCGTCACAAAATTTTCTAGAAAAAGAGCTGATTTTAAATCAGCGATATCTCCCTCATCCGAACTCCGATTCAACATATTTCTTTTTTGATTTTGGGTATTTTCCTACAAGGAATCCAAATCTGCTATTTGTTTCTAAAAATTTTGTACAGAAATGTTCATATCTTCTCTGCAAAATCTTGGCCCAAAACTCAAAACTTTGAAATCTCTTCTAGTATATTGTTCTCTGGTTTGATCACCCTTGCTCTGATACCATGTAGAATTTTGTAGAATTTTTCTACAAATTAGCTAGCTTTGATACCATGTAGAACTTTTTCTATAAATCAGCTAGCTTTGATACCATGTAGAAATTTCCCACCTGTAGATCACCTAGTAATGCAATGTACTAAAGCAAAACACTTGATCTACTTCTACAAACAATTTAGCGAAAGCTTAAACAACCATGAGCAACATCAATAAGAACACATATAATTGATAATAAGGAATCAATCACACATAACACAGAAGAATTTACCTAACGGAAGCACCCACCTAAAACCCGATCTCTGTATTATCATACAAGTGGAATTATAGTCCGGATTACACAAAGCCTTAACTTAGAAGCTATCTAGCTCTCAGTACAATCCCTCTATTACTCATAGATAGTGAAAGGCTTCTCACAAACCTTCTCTTCTACCATCCAAGCCTCCTATTTCCTTGTACAATTTCATTGGGGTCTAGTGCTGCCACCGGTGTGAATTTGCCTCTTCACACACTCACTAACCTTTGATCTAACTACACAAACCTGAAGGAGATTAATTCTCATCATGGATGAGCTTCCTTTATGGCAAAAATATTCATCCAACTGATAGTCCATTGTCCCTTCTCTGATCTCAACTAGGTCTCTGTCTGAACTGACATGCATCAGTTATCCATGAGTGAATACATAGTTATTTGAAAATAATAGTTTTCACATGAATGCAAGCATCAACAAACTATATCTCATTAATTTAACAACTTGTTAAATTAGTCTAACTGAACTTAACTAAGTTAAACTAAGTTAACTGATCCTCGCAATATAGAACTCATCCTTAATTCCTCAATCAGTGCAGCAAATCAAGGACACATTCCCCAATTAGTGTAGAAATAATTGCATGTTCTCACAAAGACTTCAGTTTCCTTTTCCATAACTAATTAACTCATGTAGAATTAATTAATTAATATTCCAAACTACTAGTAAGACCAAATTCAAATTTACTTCCTATAGATAGACTGGGGACTGCTATAAATAGGAAGGGACCGATAAATTCTATTTTTAGAAGATGCTACTTTTAGCAGTTTCACCTCTCACCCAAGGTGGCTGAAATGCTCATTGGCCAAGCTACTATTTTTAGAAGTGCTATTATTAGCAGTTCTATTTTTAGCACTTCCTAAATTTGGCATTTCTTGTTGCACACTTTTCAACACAACCATCTATTTGTCTTCTTCATACTCTTCCTCTCCTTTGGAGTCTGATGTTTCCAACTCTGAGTCTGTTGGTTTTACCTCCACCTCCACCTCCTTCGCTACCTTCCCCTTCACCTCCTACACCAAAATCTAATCTCGAGATCACATGAGTGCCTTTTTTGCTTTGTCGGAGGATGGGAGATTTCTTTTCATCTTCAGTAGCTTCTCCTAGACCTTCAAGTGTGGCAAGGGTTGCTTCTTCTAGTGATGATACAACAACATTCATGGGAGTGACCTTTGCCTTCCTCACTATGCATGGAAGATGTTGTCTGTTTGGGATCAGTCCAACTACTTTTGTGAAATGGAGAGTGATGGGTTGAACGAAGCAAAGGTATTGATCTGAAGTCTCGTGCTCAACACTGGGAGGTGAGGAGTAACCAAACGCTGAGTCACATGTAGGTGAGAGAGAGTGTGAGTTATTGCCTTTACCAGATGTTTGTTGAATGAGTGTGAGGAGAATTTCAGCCATGTACAATTGGCTACCCTTCTTCTAGCGCTAGAAATGTTGACGGTGCTGGACCCACCAACACTTAGGGGATCATCCTGGTATGAAGTCCCAACCAGACCTCACACTATTTGGTGTGGGATTCCCATCTGTTATTATGGCCTGATTGCCAATTTCTTAAGGATCTGTGTCAACTCTTGCTTGTCAACACAGGAGAGTGGTTCTCTTTGTCTTCGAGAAGTGAGGTTTTTGTGCCTGGTGAGTGTCAGTGTACTTGTGTCAATGGTTCTTTCACTGTGACGGAAAGAAGGTGAAGCTAAGTTCTAGGTTGAAAGGGATCAGTCCCAACTCAGCTAGGAACACACAACACAAAAGGACATACACAGCTTCCAGTAGAGCAATCCACTCAGACGCAGAAGTCACAACATACAAGGTACGATAACACGTACAACACTCATAGACTAGTCCAAATGAGTGCAACAGTTTTTATAGTAAGGTTCATGTGAAAGGTTTGTCTGACATCCAATAGAGTAGTTGACACGGACGACAAAAAAATAACAGTATATACAACACATTTCCATTAATAGATTATGCATTACAACAAACGAATCAATTCAGATGTAGAACATAGGTTAAACAAACATGCATTACAAATGTTAAAGATCAGTCTTACAACAAATACAATACATGTGTGAAAACGTGCTGGCCTGTTAACATGCTTCTAAATTAAGCAAAAGTTCCAAGACACATCGCTACACCATACATCACTAACCCCGTGAGTGCGGCATTGGAGCCACTACTTACTCCTCAAAGAAAATATCACAGACTCTCTTGGCTATGTGGGAGTAGCTGAAGTGAAAAGTCCCTTCATGTACAAATGACGGGGGCATTTATAGCCAAGGGTGAAACTGACCCTTGTGGTTGTTCGACTACCCTCATGACCATTAGACTTCCATGATTGTTTGACTTACATGACTCTATGTTCAACAAGTGGGTCTGTTGGACTTCCACATTACATCACATTGATTGACAACAAGCTCATAGTGGAGATGTGGGCAACATGACTCATGACTTGACTCGACATGACTTGACATGACAATTCTGGTACATTTGTGCTACTACTGTAGTGCATGTCAAGCTACAGTGCTGGTGAGCGATGGATGTCTTCATGGTGTATCATAGCTTCACCTCTGCATGGAGAAGTGCATAGAGTCTTCGATGGTCCTTGGTTCACTTGATGAACCTTTAGCATGTTGTTCCTTACTTTCATGCTGGAAGGCTTGACAAGCTCACTTGTTTGCGAAGTTGCATGCTCGTCGTGTTTGTCCACTTCACATGGTTCATTTTTTCATTCGTTGGTGAACCTATCCATATGCACGTGCTCCCTTTGTTCATCTTATTCGTCATTTTGACATGATTATTGGTGTACATGTACCTACTATCACTCATCATGAGATGACATCAAATCCAAAACCTCATAGTCTACCATTACACATGATCATTCTGATGCAAGTGACCAAGAGAGGAAGAAGGGTGGTGATCCAAGCTGATGGGTCCAGGCAACTGTTGATGAAAACTATGCAAGTGTTACTTAGGGATGGAGATAGACAATTTGAGTCAACAATGATTATTTGCAAGGTCTGGCTCAGCTGGGAGGCAAAATTGCACAAATTTTGGGAGGGATAGTCCGGGGTACAAGAGGCAAGGAAGGCATGCTCTGCGGATATTCTGAAACAAACAGTGAGCAGGGGCTGGATAGCCAGATTTGTGCAATTTTCAAGATGAACAGGCCAGGCTACATGAAGGGTCAGTAGACAGTGATTGTACAGTTTCTCTAGGGAACTGCCCAAGAGACTGGTAGCCAGAACTGTGCAATTTCCATAGGGAACTGCCAGTTGGTTCCTGGGTCACTGGCAGCCAAAACTGCATAATTCCCAGATGGAACTAGTAGTTTGCTGCTAGGGTCACTGGCAGCCAAAACTACGTAATTCTCAGAGGGAATTGGCAGTTGGATGTGCAGTCACTTGCAGTAGAAACTGCACAATTCTTGGAGGGAAAAGCCAGTCTATTGCTAGGAGATGCTGGCTGGGAAAAGTGCATTTAGGTCGAGAGGCTGGCTTGCTTATCATCTCTGCACAATTTCTGAGCTGAGCAGATTGATGGGCAGCGGAAGGCCTGCTCATGAGTACTTTTCAATTTATGAGATGAATAGTCAGTTGACTGTTTGGATGACTGATTGGGAAAACTATGCAATTTTCTGAAGGAGACAAGAACGGGCACTTGTTGTCTATGCAGATTATCTACGCAATTTTCTTAGTCAATTGAATAGGTGAGGTGAATGGCCTCTACACAATTTTTGAGGGGAGTCAGTCCGAGGGTGACTGTTGTGTCCAACTGTCGTGGTGGCTAGCATGAGAGTTAATTGAGTTGCTTGTAGGTAGTGCAACATGAAAGGACTAGCTTGGTGCTTCTACATTGTTCTGGTTGATAGTCGATCGAGTCAAAAGAAGGGTGATGGTCCAGCTGTCAGTGAGGAGTCTTGTCATCAGAACTTCACAAAAATGACTAAGTGTGTGAATAGTCAAAAGATGCATAGGTGATCATACAAACACACACTCGCATGACTTGACGACGAAACGACCAAACCATCCAAATAAACATGTTCAACATGACTAACCAATAGTGCAAGTGACAAGCGTGACACTCATGGTTGACCGTTCATGATCGAGACGATGCTTGCGTGATAGTGAATGTGACTCTATGTGTGAGTGTGATGGATGCTTTCATGGCGAACACAACAGACACATACGAAGTAGACTTTGAGCATAACCAAGACACGGCTGCAAGCATGACTTATACATCAACATGTAGGGACTTGAATGTAAACAAGTAGTGCGAATGTAAAGACCCACACAAGCTCATGGAGTGAACCCGAGTGTGTGCAGTCATCAAGTGTAACTGCTCAAGGGAGGCTTTGAAATTAGTGCAGGCTGAAATTTTGGAGGGTGGTTGTAGCCACTACAACATTATGAAATCAAAATTATATTACAACATTTACAATATATTACATAAATAAAATTAGGCTAGAATGATGATATAACTAGAACAATAAGAAGAAATGATATTATTATAATACAATGGCTGTATTCTTTTTGTAAAAGAAAGAAATCAAAGTTAATCATTTGATTAAGAAAAAGAATAATTAATTATTTCCTTGATGTCATAAAAAACAGGATGAATAACTATGATAAAACATGAAATTCATATTCTTAAGTAAACACAATGTTAAAGTATGTTTTCCTTACAAATCAGTTATACATTAAGAAAAGATAGAGAAATAGTCTAACTAACTTAAAGTTAATTCTTTGCCAAGACTTATGAGCGAAGGAGTATAAAATATGAATGATATATTTTAAAATAAAATTCAAGCCTTCTTTGGTAATCAATGAACCAAGTCAATTAATCACAAAATCAAAACTGAAATTCATAACATAGATAACATTCCCAATGAACAATTTACTATAGATTCATATAAAAAAAAAAAAATAGTATAATTAGCTTAACAATTTTTCAAACAAAATAAATATCAAAATAAAATTGTTCTTCTTAGGACACCAGTTGCTAAAGATGAACAGTTGATTTGTAAAAATTATATAAACAGATCTAAGTAGATAAAATTTAAATGACAAAGAAAAGTAACTACAAGAATTCATTTGCGAGTAAACAAAGTCAACTGAGAAGCACAAATATATTTTGAAAATCAAAAGGTACTATGAAATTGTAACAGTGACTATGGAAATAAAAGATGACCAACATCAATGGAATCAAACCACATCAAGGTGTATGAAATTATCATTCATTCCACAGTCAAACACAATACTTCTCTTTCTCAGAACAATTACTCTTTCACCCTATGGGTCCCATTCCCCCTCTATTCAAAATAAGGAGTTTATATACAATTTTTTTAACAAACATATCCTATCAGAATTAAGACTTAAAATTGTATCATTATAATGGAAATTTCTTTTGTTTCGGACTCATGGCCAATCAGATACAAACAAGTAACTAGAAAAATGCTGACAAGAGAATTGTCACTAGTAGATTCCAATTTTAGGCATATCCATCAAATGAGAAAACCAATAGTGTATCCATCCAACGAAATCACTTGTGATAAATATAAAAAAGTAGTTAAGAGAAAGATATAACAAAATATAAGAATGTTACAAAATTTAAAATGCTGTAACATCTCTTTTTTAATTTAAAAAAAATTGAAATGAAAAAAAAAACATACCTCGTCAGCATTTTGTAAAAAATGACAAACTAAAGATTTATTTAGCATCCTCTGATTCCAGATAAATTACTAGCTTTATCATGGCATATTTTACTATAATTTATGTATCTAACCCTTGTGAAATTTAAATAGATTTAGCTAAATCTCACTGCCTTAAATTTTTCATGACATTTACAAGCAACTTTGAGTTGCTCATTCGGCCTAGTTAATTGCTCAATGTGACGAGTTAGCTATGGGACAATTACAAGATATTGTTGGTGGAAAAAAAGGTTCAACGAGGCTTCATATGTGACGCTATTAGTCTTATTTTCCAACTAAAAAGTTACATTGACATCGCATGGAATTCCATGTTCATTGGAAGACTCAAGCCTAGATTTGTGAGACTATGATCCCTCAAGATAAATAGTACTTTGATTTGAATTAGGTTTTATCTTATTGCACCTCATTCAAGAAAAAATTATGTTCAATAATTTATCCTTTATATGTGTATTACTATCCTTCTCTCACTGACTATCTGTGTGGTCTTCTATAGGTTCAGGAATAAAGGAATCCAACTAGGTTTTGTCCCTCACATGGTTAGGCTTACCCCACCAAATGGGTCTACATCTAACCTCATTATTATATGTAGGAAAGTTTTTATCTCTACTTTTACTATGACATAATTTAGTGCTTTGATCATCTAAATCCTTATCCCCTTTCTCAACAACAAGAGTTATTTATCGGCTAGACTCAAGGTCAATAAAATGAAAATCATCAATTGAAGGCCTAAAGGGAGTGTTATCAGGCACAAAACTATGATCTAGAGAGACCTTAGAGTGACTTCCCTTCGCAGGATGGTTTTCATGAAAACCATATCACAATAGAAAAGACTCCCAGTCTAGCCACAATTTCCCTAGCTAGTATTTAACTAAAATAGAAATAAGACCATGATGTACTAGAGAATGGTGTGCATCAAGAGTCACGCTTTTTATACGTTGAGGACATTTTAAATAAAATGCGGTAAATTCAACAATTACTGCAAAAATACCATTAATAATATAATATGATACAAAAAAAACAAGGCTATATCGGCCTTCACAAGTGATATAACTTCGTAGAAACAACATCATATTTTTTCTACTTGGGTTTTAAATACGATTAAGCATACCTTTAGTGTCATAAGTTTATCCCCTCCTTATCAATAGTTTCCTCCATGGAATGTCCTTGAACCTTTTATTCTTCAAAACTAAACATTGCTCTCCAATGGCAGGTGGGTGGCATGTGCGATCAACTCAACACCCACCATAAAATCTACATCTCCTACTTTAACCTTACGACCATTAAAAGTAGCGAATTCCACAGCAATTTCTTGGTTACAGCCTTGAAACAACTTAAATAATTAGAACCAATTAACTCACCAAAAAATCTTGGGACAATCGTCGTATGCTTCCAATAAATCAAATCCTTTCATTTCAATCTGATTCACTTGTGACATGAATGAGTGCAACCTATGGTCGAACCAGGTTTGGCATTAATAGGCTAATCACACAATTTAAAAAAAGTTGTAAACCCTTATCACTTCGATAGTGCGAAAACCAGAAGATAATGATGAAGCTAAAAATGGATTAACCCTCAAAAAACCTAACTAATCATGCATTCAAAGTGAGGTATAATCTATACAAGCTAAGCATCCTCATCCCTCAGAAAACTACAGGTCGCATGAATCCACTGTTGGAGTGCTAACGTCGACTTTGATAATCCTGCTATAACCATTCCAAGACATCGAGATGCACATTTCAAAGATTTGAGAGAGTTTGAATCATAAGTCTAAAGTCACATCTTGGTTTATTATAACATTCACCTTGTTCATCAAAATAATTAGCAGTACTCATTCCAAGAAGTAATTCATGTGCTAGGTTATGCAGTTATTAACAATCAGTGGTGGCCAATAATAATTAGACCAAACTTCCTTGGGATGTCCCGAAATGGAAACCCAGTCATTTTAATATGTATAACTTATTACAACTAGGCCTCAATCATATGGTAATACATATAATGTATGCAATTGAACAAGTTACAACATTTGAACAAAAAAATAAGAGGTCGATAAATTGGGTTGATGTTGTTACAAAATTTCTTAAATTATGTAGTGGATTTCTTTTCTTTTCATGTAAATGTCCAAACACAAAAATAAATAATAATGTTTGGAATAATCTCAAGATTTTTAAGCAATAATAAAAAATAAAATCAAGTGATTACCAAGAAATAAAGATTCAAAGCATTAACTAGTGTCCATTGGTAAAATGCAAAATTATGAGTAACAAAATATATATACAAGCAATCTAAAATCAAAAAGTAATAACAAGCCGAGTGGAGAGGGGCCATATAATTAAGCAGTGAATGAGAAGGGAGGTAGTTTGATCCAACAAGTTCATAATATATGTCTACCTTTACATGTTCTTAAGTTTGCCATCAACCTTGTTAACTCTTGTAACTAAAATGTCTTCACCTTAAAAGAAAAATATATATTACAATTAGAATGAACCCCTCTTATAATATCAATGATTCATATTATTTAGTGACTTATACATCCAATCCATTACTTACACTCAATGTGTATCTTTACTTCATAATTCTTGTCTCTCTTTAAATTATTCTACGAATAATCGTTTCCTTACGTGTGGGATCTATGACTTGGTTGACCCACTTTTGCACACTTGGAATTGCAAACCATAGGCCACACGAGCTATATCCATGTGACTCATTGTAATTGGCCCTTTCAATGGTGGAGGTGTTTTGTGGGATCATAGAGTGGAGATCAACTAGGGTTAAACCTGATCGACTTATCCTACTCCTCCCAAAACCATTCACGTTATTTTGGTTGGATTTACTTTGGCAAAGGATCAATGGGCATGTTTGGAAGTTATATGGACATATGGCCTTCATTACACTTGTAACTCGACACAAATGAATGTTCGTAATATCATGTTCATTTTGGATCCTTGCTACTTGCACATATACTTTATAATTGGTTTTTTAACATTTTATTCATTGATTTTCATCATATGCCTGTGCTTGTAGAATAACTTATTTTCTTTGACTGAAATTTCTTGTTTTTCTAGGAAATAAACATAATGTGGTCACTACTAGGAACTAATGGTCTCTGACCAAGTCACTTGGGTTTTCAATTTCTCATTCAAAGGTAAAATATGGCTTCATCCTCTTTGTTTGTTCTATTTTATTTTTCCACTTCCCTTAATTGGTTGTTTTTTTCCTAATAAGCTCATACCTTATGCAAGGTACATTTGGAGCATTCATTCAAACTATTCTACCTAGTATCTTGGTTAGGGGAAAGGTATTTTCAACATAGGTATTCCCTTTCATATTGTTAATGTTTTCTTTACCTTAAAATTTTAATTGGGAAATGGGTTCTTACCCATCCTTCCTCAACATAGTTAATTTGTTTATAATGAAAGCGCTTGGATCCATTTCCGGGAGTTTAGGCTTACGACTTGTGTAAATTACCTATATGAATTTCAATGTGAGGGATTTTACAGTTTGAATGAGGTAACAATGTCCCTTTCACTAAATGTGTAGAGTAATTCTCTCCTTTTGCTATCATACTCAGGGTTTTTCATCAAACCATAGCACTTTTCACCTATTTAATTTATCAATAGATGAATATTGGTTATTAAATTCTACTCATTCTGTGAATAATGTTCATTATTCTCTCGTTGTTAATAATGTTCTTGTTTGCTGATGCATACATGATTTTAGTAAAGGTGTGGCCTTGCTTATTACATTTATATCATTACTGAAATTTCTCATTGTTCCTATCTTAAAATTTTCTTTTAAACCCTTAAGGGTTCTGACCGTAACATGTAACCTTATCTCTATAAGTATGGCTACTGGTGTCATGAGAGTGAAAATGTATTCATTTGGGTTTAAATTTTTTCTTTTTCAACACTTTAACTCCTATCTCATTGTCCTATAGTTCAACCTCATTTCAAATCCCAACTTTCGTATAGCTAAGCTTGATGTGTAATTCTTTTTAACTAAGGTTTTTAGAATTTTGTACATGGTTTCTTTAAATTTGTTCTTATTTGGTTTCTTTCAGCTCTATAAGGGTTTGAACCAAACTTCATTATTATGAATTTTTATTGTCGACGGAGATTTTCTCGGGGCCTTAACTATAATCGATTTCCAATTATGTGTAAGATTACTATATCACTAACATGGTACACACACACACACACATGACTAGTGTATACATTTTATTTGTTAATACAAATAAATTGTTACTTGTCATAACACATTTTTCTATACTCTTCATATGTTTTCATAGTTCTTTTTATATTTATACACATTGATCATATTATCTACATTTTGTTTTGCACCAGTGGACAATTGTTCTCTGGAGAGTTTGTATTATGTTCTACAATTATTTATAATCTAGAATCGAGATAGAGGAGTTGATTGAAATCCAAGACATGGAGGAATAAGTGGAGCCAAAGAACCAAGATGTCCACCTGATGGCAAGCACACAACAAGTGACCATTCAGTCTCCCCATCCTCCAACAAAGAAATCTCCAAGCGAGGAAGAGGAAATTGTTCCTCTTGATGATGCTCTGGTTATGGACACTTTCAATCTAAGTTATGATGAGCTTCATAAAAATATTGTACAAGCAAGGAAAAAACATTTTCTGGATGACATCGCATCTCTTGCATTCATCAGAGAAAGGGCGATCATGAAAGACATTAGAATAAATCAAGGTGCCATTTCCACAACCAACTTGGGCTTCATAGGTGTTTCGAAGTCAAACATGGAGTATTTGATGCAAAGAAAAAACATTTTGCAAAGAACATGTAGGCTTCTAGGGAAGAGGTTGAACAACTTTGAGTAGGGGCACAGAACACAGTTTCTACACATGTCCATCTAGAAGAAATAAAGGAAGTGATACTTAGTGAAATATCGACACTGTGAGAGAGCATGTTGAGTCTTTATGAGGAGATTGTTACCATGCATAAAAAAATTGTACACTTTCATGGGCTGCAATAGAAGTGTAAATAGTATGTCCAAACTCTCAAGACTGTGCAATCAGTTATCACTGTTGTGCATGAATGGTCAATGCAATACAAAGGGCCATCTCTTGAATTAGGAAAGAAGACAACACAAGAGGTAGAGTTGGAGAAGGTGAAGGTTCAGATTATCATACAGAATAAAAGACAACTCACCTCATTCATTTCCACCGTCAAAGACTCATATGCAGGTTTTTACAATAGTCTGGACTATTACTGAAATCACATGGGATCCCATCAGTTGAATCACTCACAGAGATCAAGTGCAAGAATCAGGTCAGGAATGAGATTGAAGAATAATTGGAACAATTAAGACAGGTAGCCATCAAGGATTATCTTGAAGTAAACAGACAGAATATGCACAAGTACACTAGTGGCCCTATCCAAATCAACACTATGTTTCTCATGCTCAAGAAGGAAACTCAAACTAATTCCAAATCATTGTACCTGGATGCCATAGAGGCTAGAGTCTATTTCGAGCAAGACACCATCTCATAGTCTGGGGATGTCATCGCACAATACCAAGATTGGCATTGTTATGTGATGAGACACATCAAGTGGAATTTCTTAAGTTGGAGTTTCCCTAATCTCAAGCTTAACTATTTTTTCTTACTAGATTATCCAGTTGGCTCTAACCAATTTTGTCTTATATGGGTACAAGTGTCTTGTGATATTCTTTTGTAATTAATATGTAAGTGAAATTCCAAGTGTGAATATTGGAATATGAACAGTCATGATGTAATGAATGTAATGAGTCATTTTGTAAAGAAGTTGAAGAGTCATTAGGGAATTCCAAGAGTCACAAAGGGAAGTGAATCCTCACCCCATTCTTATAAACAAATTCTCATAACTCATGTAAAAGGCTTTTGGAAGCCAAGCTTTTGGCTAGGCTTAGGCTTAGAATCAGGAGCTTGGGAGTTTTTGAGAGCCTTGGATTCTTCGTAACATAGAGGGAGTATCTTTCTTTGGAGGAGAAGGTGTTGAATTCAAATTCCACTATTGGGGCCAGTGGTTCGTCAATGGTATATTTATGATTGGAACTTTAATTTAATAAAAGCTCAAAGCCGACATGTTTTCATGCATATGTTTTGAATATAGTAGGACTATTCTTGTTATGTTTGCAATGTATGTTATTTAACTTACACTTATGCTTATGAACTATTTTTTTTGCATTGGTATGAACCTTGTTGAATGTGTGTTGTTATTTAATTCCATAATTGTTAACTTGTGAACTGTTTCACATTTTAGCTTGTGTTGTCTTTATGCTCGTCCATTCCTTTCAAGTTGCATACTATTACAAGCTTATAAGGGACTAATTTATTTTCCCTTCATGTGTTAGAACCTGCATGCATCACACTTTACTTTCCATAGAGTCACACACTTGTTCCCATGAAAGTCACCATACATCACTCTATGCATTATTGTAGCCAAGGGACATCATTAAAACCCACTACATTAGCAATTGAGATGTGTTTTGGATGGGACTCCTACACCAAAAAGTGTGAGGTCTAATTGGGACTTCATATCAGGGAGATCCCTTGAATGTTGGTGGGTCTAGCACTATCAACATTTCTAGCACTACAAGGAGGGCCAGATCACAAGCTGAGCTCATGAGGTTTCTTTGAACTTTCTACATCTTTAATGAATTCTTGACAAATCTTAACCCCAAAATGTTTTTCTAGAACCAAAAATTTGAAAGTTTCCATGAGAATAATTAATGACTTGTCAAACATAAAATTTGATGGTGAGGGTGGAATAACCATTCTTGAGAACACAACTAATTTTTTTGGATTTTTCACAAAATTTAATATTCACTATGAGGATAGTGCATGCAGGTTGTAATTCCTCGCGTTCGAAGTGCGCATAAAGTAATGGTGTTACACATTGCCTATCACTTCCATTCACTCATTCGAACATTTTTCCAAGGAGATTTACCACACCTTTGACAAGTATGATTATAAATTTGTTTTGAAAGCACCTGATTATGAATTTTATGAATATGATGATTGAATTTAATGAAAGATACATTTGAATTTCTTGTTCATATTTTGATGAATCCACAAGAATATCAATCTTTCTAAAGTCTGCTAATGTACCTCAGTTATAGATCTCATAAATATGGGATCAATGAAGTTGTTGTTCCAACTAACTCTTCATCTTCCCCTCATCTAACAACTCCATTTCCGCAGGTTGAGGTGGGAGAACTTAAGAGTTTATTTTCTAATTTACCACCATATTTTCCCACCCCACATACTCAAAATTTTAGCACAGGTTCAGAATGTGAATCTAATGTTTACAATGATGTGTTATCTCCTCATCCTCCATCCATTGATTCCGCTGGTCCTCCTGATTGTGAGTTATTTGGTTCACCTATTTCAACTGTTTCTATTGGTGTTTATGAGGATCAATTTTGGAATGGAGCTAGTGTTGAGTAGTAAACCTGTGATATTATTTACGATGACTATGTGTTAGAGTGTATATCTGAACAAGAATCTATAATAAAGGTTGATTCTTCTCCTTTCGTTCCTCTCCCTTATTATCCTGACATGTTCCACAATTTTGTCATTCTTCTCAAATATTTCAAAGAATTAGTTTCGGATGATGTTATTTCGCTCAAACTTGGAAATCGTGGGACATCAGTTTTACAGCAAAATGCGGAGAGGAAAAATATTATCTTCTTGATCTTTTCAATTCATCATCTGATCATCGTGAAGAAATAAAGGGTGAAATTTATTTTTTTTAATCTTACCCCCTTTACAATTCAGCAAACCATGAGGATGCCTTTGTTTTTTATCTTGAACTTTCTGATCATGGTTGTTGTGATCTCTTCATTGATTCAATTGGTCACAACTCTGATCATTCCACTGTTGATCTTTCTAAACCACTGGCTTTTGATGACCTACCTTCTGATGTTTTGGAACTTCCACAAGCTGTCGAGGCACTCTATCATGAGGTGATGGTTATGTCAGGTTCTCGCAGCCTTGAGGCTAGTTCCAGTCTTAATCAAGACAACATGTATCTCTCAAGGCTCCTCATCGCTCCTCCACACAAATTGAAAATTAGTATATATCTGAATTATTTCATCCTCCATCTGTTTTGCATGGTCCTATCACTCAATGTTTGGAGGAGTCATACTTGGTGAACTATGTTGCAAAATGTATTTTTTCTTTCTTTATGTTTGCCCAATTTAGAAGTTAGAAATATTTTTCTTTCTTTTCATATTATTGCAATGTGTTAGAACAATGTAATGCTTCCATAGAGTGTTTTTCATGTTCTTTTCTTTTGTATTTGTTTGCATGAAGATTCAAATTTTGAATGTTACAATATATATCGCTCTATATTTCTTGTTTATTATTACTATTATTGAATATATTTCTTGATATGCATTTCCTCACCTATATAGGCCAGTGGATTCATCGATTGTTACACTAGAATTTTCATTTTATTTGATTTTTCCTATTCTTGGTCAGTATAAGTGTAGGGGTAGTATTTTTTTCTTTGTTTTGTTTAATTAATTAATTTATTTACTTTCTACCCCACTTTTTTTCTTTCTAGTTGTAGGATAGATTCCACATGAGACCATGTTTGGTTTTCGAAGCAAGCATGGTGAAGTTCATGAGAGAGTTGTGTTATTGTCAACGCTTGGTTGTCTGTTTATTCCCTCTCTTTGTGTGAATCTTGCATCTTTTAGTTGATGATACGCTGATGGAGAATATGTTGTTTCCATGGGAAACCTTAGTGGAATCATGATGCTTGAATCTATAAATAGTACTGCCTACGATAATCGGTCTTTATAATATTTGATTCCTTGTTGACTAAGTTGAGTAAAGTAAGGATGGGAGGAAACTTTAACAAGTATTTCGGAGGTATATAAATAATCTTCTCTGAAGGGACAACCTCTTCTTCTCTCAATAATTTGGGATTCATCTTCTTCCTCATTAAATCAATAAGTGCCTATGCACAATTTTTTGAAGAAAATGAAAAATATTTAAAAGGAAAACTAAGAGAAAGGCTTCCTGCGTACAAAGGTGAAGCAAACCACTTCGTTAGGGTACTGTCTAGGCTTGCTAGTAGCAGAGAAATGTTTGTGTTCCTAAAGTGACTCCATCGGGGTATTGTCCAGGCCTGCTAGTAGTAGAGCAACGTCAGAGATGAAAACTAGACTCTTGAAATTATTTTCACTTGTATATACTCTTCATCCCCAATCGAAACAAATGATTTTGACTCGGCTTGGTTAAGTGTGTCACCGATAAAGAGAATGGTAGGGTCTATATCTTTAACGCAAGCTAAGTAAATAAGTTATACTAATCAATGAACTGAATAATAATTCTTGAAGAGTTAGAACTATTTTGCATGAGACAAGATCAATAAAGAGAGTTGGAGTTCTACCAGTGTGTCACCAAGTGTTGTAGCTGCTACAACCACCCTCCAAAATGTTACCTATGCTTGGTTTTAGAGTTGTCCTTCTATCCACATGAGCTTATATTTTACTGTTGTCAAGTATTCATGTTGTGATTGAGATTTATATTTTAAGCTATTCTTGTGATGTATTGATCCTGACTTGAGATCTTTCCAACACAAGCTAACTTCTGACTTGGCCTTGCAGCATTATTGGGCTTGCCTCCAAAAACTACACAGCCTTAGAAGGTAGGCCACCCTTGCATATATAAAATGTACAATTCCTTTTGGCAGGCCACCCTTGTGTAGGAAAACTACGCAATTTTGAATGCAAGACCAACCTTGTTGATGGAAACTGCACAAACCATCCCTTCAGCTCAGAAATTGGCCAATGCACTAAGTCAAGAAGTTGCCCAGTCCTCTAGAATTGCATAATACTTCTTGGAGATGTGCATGCAATTTTCCCAAAAGAAAAGAAATAAAAATAAAAAAATAAAAAGGCATATCTAGGAAATAGGGATTCATTAATTAGTTTCCCTAAGGTGGCACACTTACTATATTTCGAAATTTCTGCTAAGTGGTGATTTTTTCTTGATTTTATACATGTGCATCATAAACCCTAATCTCTCTAGATCTATGTAATGGATGCCCCTATATCTCATTTGTACATTTGATCTTATTTCTCTATCATTCCCAAGGACATCAAGGAGCCTTCAGTGGAGTTTGCAGCACTTTTCTGGATGAGTTTTGCTTTTGTCATCTTTTATCCATTTTTCCATCATTTTTTGTTGTTTAACTTTTGTGAGTGTTTTTTTTCTTGTTTCCTTTCATAGTTGTAGGAATTTTAATGTATATTAGCTTGTACAAGTTTTGGTTGGGTCTATCGTTCGCCTTTTTCAAGGTTTGCATTAGTTTTCTTTTTTTGCCCGTTAGTGGTTGTTTTTGTGTTGACTCTCCATCCATGCTTGTTTTTCCTTTTGCATGTTAATCTTATAAAATTGTTTTACACTGATATATCCATACTTAGTTAGATATACACTTTAACATTCACGATCATTCATATCTTCTTGTTTCCGACACTCTTACCGAGTAGATTTTCCCTTTCATTGGCCATGCATTACCTTTTCTTACTAGGCATTGTGCAAGTTTGAGGCTCGAGCTCACAGGTTGGCCTCTGAGACTGTGCAATGCGCAGTGATAGGCTAAACCAACTATGCATTACATAGTAATAGGGCTCAATCCCTCACCCTTGGCCATTGACATTGCATAATGCACAGTCTCCATACCATTGATCCCAGGAAAAACTACGCATTGAGTAGTCTCTAGCCTCAGGCTACATCACTAGTTGCTAAGACTATGTAATGCATAGTTCCTCTAGCCTGTCTTCCTCCCTTAACCTCAGGACTTGTGCAATCCTCCTCATCAGTCAATGTAGTTTTTTATTAATCTTTCTTTTAAAGTTGATTTTGTAAACCTAACTTATGTCTTCCATAAGTGTTTTTCCTCCCATGGGTTTTGTATGTTTTAAGAACTTCTCTTCATGAATCACTATTATCATGGCACCCAAGAGAACTACTTCAAAGGATACCATAGAGAGAAGCACCGGGGAGGCAGTTGAGAGTACACTAGTTTACTTTCTAGTATACTTAGATACTAAATTGTTTGCAGAAAAGGAATCGGATATCACGTGGTAGATGGTTAATGAATTTTCTTACCAAGAATCTTCAAAGCATATTTGGAAGACTAACAGATGTATGTCAATGTCTAGAAGTCAATGTTACACAAGGTTTCATACAGCTACCCATCATTCCTAAGTGTATATGTTATTAGATGGATATCATCTCACACGGTTCCAAAGACTACGACCCTTCACAATACCAACAGACGGAGGCTTGCTTCTTTTTTGGTAGAAGAATATCATCTCATGTACCATTCACCTGAGCTAGAATCACACATGGATTCCTGATTCTATGTGAAAACCAACTACTTGAGAACTAGGGATATTATTAAAAGTTGGGTGAAAGATCCAACAAAGTTTTGTTAGACACCCAACAACACCTATAAGAGAAAATCTCTCAGGAGGGCCAATCAAGTCTTGATAATCCAATCTTGCAGAATCTATTGTTAGTAGAGGACCAAGAAATTTTCTAAAGGATGGGATTTCTTATTGGACTAGGTTTTGAATGAAGTTATACCATTCAACTAGTGATATTTGTTGGCTCAGCACTTTCGAATCCATGTATTTAATTCCCTTAGTCCCCCCAAGGGAATGCAAGCTAGATTTTACATGTCTGCATATCTACTAGATGCAACCTACATACACAATGCATTCGGTGGCATGAATTGGACTTGCACACCATGGGAGCCTGCCATGCATGTTTATTACAAGCTGCTTTCAGAGTTCAACCACAGAGGAGTTATGGAAAAGCTAACTTATCACTTCCTCATTCCATTGTACAAGTTGACATTTGAGGAAGAGTCACCTTGCATGTCACACGGGGAAATGGAAGAAGTATTGCAGATAATAGAGTTGTTTGTGTCACTGGATGGCACTTTCCTTACGGTGTTTGGTAGGCAGAAGTCTCTGCATATTTTAGCAATGTATTCCACCAAAAATTTAGTCATGCAAGAAGTTTTGTATCATATCTCCATAGGATTGTCAGCAGCTTTTCACCAGAAGAAGAAAGAACATTGGCCTTCTCTTCCTATGCAAATCAGATTGTACAAGATCAAGAATATGCAAGTCATGGATACCAAAGGAAAGGTGATAGAAAAGTTTTCATTTGGTACTCTGGAATTCAATTCGTATGATCCCCAGAATGTTTGAGAGACTACTGTGCAAGGATTCATTGTAAGTGGCTAAGCAGGATGTTTCACTGACTGGAGGAGGAACCATGGAAGAATTTTTGCAATGCCTACAGGTCCAGTGAGACGATCTGCTTTCCATGAACTTCACCAGTTTATTTGTAGCAGGAATCCACTCCAGACACAACACTAGCGGAAGAGCGCAACCCAATCTGTAAGAACAGAAAGAGGAAGGTTGTGCACATTCCAGGGGGAGAGATAATACACAAATATGAAAGTTGATCCAGTCATTATGAGAGCGATATAAATAGAGAAGAAGAGGAAACAAATGGTGTAGGAAGCAGAATAGAAGAAGAGGGAAGAATGAAAACAGAAGAAATTGGAGGAAGAAAGGCAGAAGTTGGAAGAAGAGGAAAGGTGAAAAGTAATAGTAGAATAAACTATGCAGAAAAAATCTAGAGAACATGAACATAACCAAAAGCTAGAGGAGGAGAGAAAACAAATACATGACAAGGAGCTTGATTTAGATATAGAAGAGTTGATTCAAGTCCATGGCATGGAGGAAGAGCTGGAGCCACAAAACCAAAAAGTCAACCTAATGGCAAGTACACAATAGGTCACCATTAAGTCTCCCCATTCTCTAATAGAGAAATATCCAAGCAAGGATGAGGAAATTGGTCCTCTTGATGATGGTCTAGTTATGGACACGTACAATTTGACTTATGAAAAGCTTTAGATAAAAAATGTACAAGTAAGAAAAAAAAATTCTAGATGACCTCACATATGCTCTTGCTCAAGAAGGAAACTCAAACTCATTCCAAATCATTGTACTTGCATGTCATGGATACTAGATTCCTTTTCCAACCAAACACCATTGCATAGTTTGGGGATGTCATCACGCAGTTCCAAGCTTGGCACCATTACATGATCGAAACACATCAAGTGGAAGATGTTGAGTTAGAGTTTGCACAAACTCAAGCTTAACTATTTTTTATTATTAGTTTGTCTACTTGGCTCTACCCAATTTTGTCTTATATGGGTACAAGTGTATTATGTTATTCTTTTGTAATTAATTGGTAAGTGTAATTCCAAGTGTTAATATTAGAATGTGAAGAGTTATGATGTAATGAATGTAATCAATAATTTTGTCAAGAAGTTGAAGAGTCATGAGGGAAGTCCAAGAGTCCCAAGGGGATGTGAATATCCACCCCATTTGTTATAAATAAGCCCTCATTTCTCATGTAAAGGGATTTTGGGAGCCAAGGTTTTGGCAATACTTAGTCTTAGAATTAGGAGCATGGGAGTTTGTGAGAGCCTTGACTTCTCCATATCATAGAGGGAGTATCTTTCTTTGAAGGAGTAGGCGTTTACTTCACGTTCCACTATTGGGGCTAGTGGTCTATCAATGGTATGTGTATGATTGGAACTTTTACTTAATAAAATCTCAGAGTCGACACATTTTCATGCATATGTCATGAATATAGTAGGACTATTCTTGCTATGTTTGAAATGTATGTTATTTAACGCATGCTTATGCTTATGAACTATTTCATTTTCATTGTTACAAATCTTGTTGTGTTGTTTTTTAATTCCATCACTATTAACTTGTGAACTATTTCACAGATTAGCTTGTGATGTATTTATGCTCTTGTGTTCCTTTCAAGTTGCGTAATATTACATGCTTCTAAGGGACTCACTCATTTTCCCTTCATGTGTTAGAACCTTCGTGAATTGCACTTGAATTTCTATAGAGTCACACACTTTTTCCCACCAAATTCACCATACATCACTATATTTGTTATTGCAGACAAGGCACATCATTAAAACCCACAACATCAGCAACCGAGTTGTATCGTGAATGGGACTCTTACACAAGATGGTGTGAGGTCTAATTGGGACTTCATATCGGGAAGATCCCTTGAATGTTGGCTAGTCTAGCACTGGCAACACAACTATTCCCAAAACTTGAATTTTGCACAAGTAAAAAAATATTTGATTTACTTGTTTCCTCATTTATTTCCCAATTGTACTCAAATTGTGTTCTATTTTTCCAGTGGACAAAATATTGATGCCTTCAATTTTTAATAAATTAGGAGATCATATATGTAATTCTTTCCTCCTCTTTTATCTCTACATGTATTCAATAAACATTGGGTCTCTAGATGCTGCAAATCTATTAGAATCACCTCCATGAATTCTATAAGGATTTTGCTGATTGATGTGAGAAATTGGGTGGTGAGCTCTCATGTCATATACACCTCCAATGCATAGTTGGTGTTGATAATATTTAAATTATCTTGAATAGTACTTCAAGCCACTACAAAAAATGTCAAATCATCCATTTTCTAACTTGAACTACTCTTTATCCTACTTATGTAAGTCAAGTCATCAACTCAGGATTTTGTCTCTACCCTACATCAGTTTACTCAATGCTTCATATTTTCTATTGTTTTTCAACTGAATATGAGAATATTCAATGTATCTTGCCATCATTTAATGGACCTTAATGCCAATGGATTGTGCCCATAATATCCCTACTCAATAGTTATTCTCATTTTCCAACTCAAATGGAATACAACCCATTTCAAAACTCTTTTCCATGAGATAAATTAAATGGAATCAAACAACTTCGATCAGTTCGATCAGTCTGCATGCACAAAATTCCTTAGTTAATCATGAAAAATGAAATTGAAATGCTTTTTCTTCTCGTAAATAACATCTCGAAATCATTAGTGACTTCGTTCCAACAAGTTTAAGAATCTCTTTCAAAAACCATCATATGAACCTTGTATCTTCGTTTAACATAATACTTACTGGTACCCCAATACTTCAAAACATCGTGATAAAATAGCTTCGAACCATATTCCATTACATATGGCACCTATGTTGGAATAAAGATTACATACTTTGAAAAATGGTCAACAATTTCCATAATTCAATTATATTACCTATTCAACCAAAATTTGTGTGATGAAGTCCAGAGAGATACTTGCCCAAGGTCTCTCTAGCGCTTGCAAAGGATGTAGAAAAGATAAATCTATAAGGTCCTACCTTCTGATTTCTCTTGTTGGAACAAAATATAACTCTATACATTTCCTTCCACATCTCACTTGATATGTTCCCAATAGTAATCTCACTTCAAGCATAGGGACTTCATCTTGGTTACCAATATCTTAGCACATTCATTCATAAAGAGTTTGTTTTACAATAAAAAATAATTTCAATATGTTGTGGCTATTTTGGATGACATTGGAGGTAGGACGAGGTTTATAGGTGTTGAGGGGTATGAAAATGGGTACCTAGTAAAAATAAGGAGTCATTTATTGGAACCATGTATTGCAAAGGGGATTCAATAAAAGTATTTTGGATTATATTTATCAATATCTAATTAAATTAAGGGTATTATTTAATACCCCATGAATGCACATGTTATGCGTAGGTTCACTGAGTGAAGAACCAATGGCATCAACTTCACAATTATTCTTTATTACCTTGGGTGGCTACCCTAACACAGATAGTGTAACTCCCATAAGATTTTATTCTAAGGGTTAGGTGACTTAGGCACATAAATGTGATTAAAAAGCTAAGATATCTCATTTTCCATTAAAAACAAAAATCTCATTTTTCCTTCCTTTGTTCATGATGTTTAATATTGTGGGATCATTTCCTAATTATGATTTAATATTGTATTACTAGTCTACAAAAACTTCCACGACTATGCATGCTCACTAACAACTTGTGCTCCTACAAGCATACAAATTGTTTCCTCCTACTTACAAAATTTGATATTTTGTTGAACTTTCTTGGTTGGTAATAAATGTTCATGTCAAAATTTCCCAAGAATATTTCCACCATGCCTACCTAGGTGACAAATAGTATTCCCAACAATTAGTTCCTCCATTCTCTTAGGAATTATATGAATATGGCCATCTCTTTCTTATATCATAAGCCAATAAATGATCTTTGTGAGAGAAAACTCCTCCAATAGAAAAATATGAAGAGTCCATCTAAACTTCAAAATATTATTCAAATTCGAGCATCTTCAACGTATGTACTAAAAATATTCTATGTTTCAATTCACAAAATGTTACTTGAAATGTATCCATCCAATTCAATGCTTTTATCTTATTTAATATGTCATTAAGTTGTCTTGAAATATTAGAGAAATATTTATGAACTCAGTTATAGTAGTTAGCCAAAGTAAGAATACTCCTTACCTTATGAACTGTTCTCAATTCCTCTTATGAGGTATTCACTCAATCACCTAATGTCATAGCACCTTTGTTCATTAGATACTATTGAATGCCTCTAATATCACTAGATGTTAATAAAAACCTCTCATAATCATTTTGTTGAACACTCCCTCCCCCCCCCACACACAACCAATATATCTTTCTAGTAAAAATAACCCCTATATTAAATATATAGCACCTTCTTTCTTCAAATAGCCCTTATTATCCCACAAATACATATAAAGTGCCAATACCCCACATCCCCCCTCCAATAATTACAATATATTGACTGTATTTTTCACAATTTTATAGCCCCCTTTATAAATGAACGTGGTGAGATATTGGTCAACAATGTGAAGCCCCATTGGTCCTCCCCATGTTTGATTTCCTTTATTTTCATAGTCTCCATGTTAGTGCATCCTTGTCTAGTCCAATGGCCCAATAATGGGATTTTGATCTACTAGAAGAAAATTTTGTCTTCATTAGGTACATCATTCTACTTTAATACCACAGATACTTCTACTAAAATATTCTTGTGGTCTTTCATGTTCTCACATAACACCACAACATTATCTAAGTAGAAAACCAACGACATTTCTAGGAATGGTCTAAACACACCACTTATCTAGATGCACAAAGTAGTTGAAGCATTGCATAAGCCAAAAACCATAGAAAGAAACTTAAAAGCTATATACCTTATATCATTCTTTTCTTTATCTTACCTCCCTCTACAATGTATCTGTTACCTCAATTTTATCTTTCAGAAACCTTTCCTTAACCAAATTTTCAAGGTGATCCATAGCCAAAGGTAAGGAGTACTAGATTTTCATGGTTTTCTTTTTAATGCATCATATTCTACTCACACCCTTAACTTTGAGATTACCTTATTATTTTAGAAGAGGACAATTATGTCATAGTGATCTAAAAGCCTTAATGAATCCAACATCAACAAGCTTGGTTAATTTCCATGACAACTCCTTCAAATAATATTCAAGAAAATGATAAAAAACATTATTTGGATTGGATAATTATATTGTTTTTCGTCCATCTCGATGCATTCAGAGTGGAAAATGTGGAGGAATCAACTCACGGGGCCGTTTTTACTTGTAGGACATAATTTGGCAAAACAGGGTCTGGAACCTTCTCAGAGCGTTTTGAGGAATCAAATGGTGTTTTTTAGGGGTAAAACATTGTCACCTTAGTGCCACACCTATGAATGGTTTTTTACACACAGACATATTTCCAACAACGGAAGAAGTGCGTCAATTGGTGTATGGATGCAATCGTTATGCTACTAAGAAGTTGAGCTTCCTGCTTTCACACCTATAATTCAGGAGGATGTTGCATCATCCCCCATTATTCATGGAAAAATGGGCTAGCCACGTGATTATGATGTAAAACAATATAGAAATGTCTATATTATAAGTGTAGTTAAGTGTTGAGGTATTCAAACTTAACCACTAATAGTCTATTGGGTTGTGTTATAGCCAGGCCACTAGGAGGAGGAGGCATTCCATTTTTTCGAGTGCATTTGTTCCATAACTGAGAAAAGATAGCTGATAGGGATAGGAAGTAGAGAAAGTAGAGAGGATTTGTGCATTGTAATAGCCCACGTGCCACATGCCATACTTCTTTATACCTACAACCATTTTTCCAAACAGAGAAAGAGAGCAAAGAAGTCTCACCATCCAGCTGGGCTTTCTTTCGAGAGGGTTTCCTAGAGGATATATGGTGTCTTATGTGTGTGTGAGATTTTTCTATTTTTTCATTCTTTATTTTCCGCTTAATTTCCATTCTCATGCATGCACTAATTACAATAAAATCATCAAACTGAATAATTTAATAAAACTGTAATAGTGTAGAATTTCACATTTTTATTATAATATTATTAGATCTATTGTGATAAACTGTCTAGTGGAATATCCATGGAAGTTTACAGATCATAATGGTATCAAAGCAGGTTTCTTTGGTATTTTATGGAGATTTGTACAGGATCTATATGGGCAGGGCCGAAAATCATAAAACCCTAATCATGGCCAATGAATCCATAAATGACCCTCGTGATCCTACATAGGTGAGGTTTTCGCATCTGGAAAAACAACTCATAGATATAAATCACAATGTAAACCTCCTCATGTCATCCCTGACAAATAATCTTGTGATATTTATAGAAGATGGGGATTCAAATGCAGAGCAAAAATAAGAAGTTGGGTTTGGAGATCAAGAAGAAACAAAGAACCAATAAAAAAAGAACCTGGAATAGTTCAACCTATTTTGAGTGTTGTGAATCAATCCCTATTTAAAAAGGAAGAAAAATTTGATATCAAGCCATACCATGGAGAGATCGATGCTCTGAAACTGAACCATTGGTTGCAAAAACTAGAAGTTTATTTCAACATCCTTTAAATTAAGGAAGGGAAAAAGATTTTATTTGTGTAATTGAAATTAGAGGGCCATGCACTCACTTAGAGGGAGAGCCACATGGAAACCTAGGGGTTAGAGGGAGAACCTCTAGTGACTAAGTGGGAGGACTTCAAAACCCTCATTAAATCACAATTTTATCCCATTAGGTACGTAGAGGAGTAGTGGAGCTGATGGCACCACTTCAGGCAAAAGTTGGGCCAAAGCATGCAGGAGTACACCATGAAGTTTAGAAATATGGCTATAATGTTGGGTATGTCTCCAAAGATCCCAAATCTTCTCCTTAGGTATTTGGGGGGTCTGCATCACCATCTAGATGAGCAAGTAATGTTTTTCAAGCCCAAATTGATGGGCGAGGCTTGTGTAGAGGCACAATACCTAGAGAACATAGACCTGAAGAGAGCGCAATCAAGTGGATCAAAGCCAAAGAAGAAACATGATTCTTCTAAGGAGGAAAAGAAGAACAAAAGAGAAAGAAAATATAAAAAGATGATGGGAACAACACAGCAATGCCAAGATCCCAGCAACCACTGTAACCACTGAGACATTGGTGGCCATATAGAAGAGAAGTGTTGGAATTTGCATCTAGATCTAAACCCAAAGAAAAAGAAGAAAGATAATAATAATAATAACAATCTCATGGCCACTAATTCAAGAAACCAATTTGAAAGTAGCTCAAATGTTGATGAGAACATTGTCTACACATTAATACAAAAGGAAGTGAATCTGAGTAGCCTTCAACAACAGGAAGTAAATAAATGACCAAACTCTTCCATATAAAGATGCATGTCAAGAAGAAAAAGATTGATGCTTTGTATGACTTAGGATCAATGTTGAATCTCATTGTAGCAAAGTTGATCAAGAAGCTTGGGTTGGAAGTTCATGATCATCCAAACCCATATCCACTAGGATAGGTAAATAAGGATGCAGAGCTTAAGGTAACTAAACAACAAAAAATTAGATTTGCTATCAGTGTTGATTTTATTGATGAAGTAGATCTAGATGTGGTTCCTCTTGATGTATGTGAAATCATTTTTGGGAGTCCATACATGTACATTAGTGGTGCAATATTCATGAGCAGATCCAACCAGTACTAGCTCATCAAGGATGGAAAATCATTCATCATCAACGCGCATAAAGGCAAGTTGAAAATTCCATTCGTAAGTGTCAACCAAGCCAAGAAATTGATCATTTCCATCAAGAAGTATGTTTTATTGTTTTTAAGAGAAACTCGGTCTATAGATGAATCAATAAGAGGAAGGGCATCCTTAGAGGGGTGTACTAAGAAACATAGAAAATAATTGTACGAATTGTTACAGGAATATAAAGATGTGTTTCGAGAGCCTAAACGGTTACCACCTAAGAGAGAAGTGTAGCATGAGATCTAGCTATTGTCAGACTACCCATTGCCAAATATTGGGTTGTACAGGAAGTTTTTCATAGAAGCAAGTGAGTTGAAGAAATAATTGTAGCAACTATTGGAATAAGGTGTAATTCGACCAATTCCATCACCATTTGCGTCACAATAATCATTGTGCCAAATAAGGATGGGACTCAGTGGGCATGTATAGATTATAGGGCATTGAAAAAAATCATGCTCAAGAATAGATACACCCTGCCTAAGATAAATGATCTGCTGGATCAGTTCCAACAAGAAAAATACTTCACCAAGATGGACTTGAAGTCTAGAAATCACCAAGCTTGATTCAAAGAAGATGATACATGGAAGACCACCTTAAAAACCATACAAGGCTTGTATGAGTGGTTAGTCATGCCATTTGGCCTATGTAATGCACTAACTAAATTTATGATATTAATGAATGATGTACTGAGCCATTTTATAGATTCATTTGTTATTATCTATTTGGATGATATATTAGTATACAATGCTACCTGAGAGGAGCATATTTCACATTTGACATAGATGCTAGAAACATTGAAGAAGCATTAGTTGCTATCAAATCTCAAGAAGTGCAAGTTTGGTAGGATTATTTGGTGTATCTAGAGTATGTGATAGGTGGAGAGGAGTTTAGGATAGATCCTACCAAGATGGAGGCCATCATGGAATGGTTGGTGTCTACTAATGCTTCTCAAGTCAAGAATTTCATTGGGGAAACACAGTACCTGAGGAATTTTGTAGCCTTGTTTTCACTGGTAGCAACACCTCTCCATGCCATAACAACAAGTGGCAAAAGTTTCTAGTGGGAAAAGGTCAGCAGAAGGGTTTCGAGGAGCTAAAAAGGAAGATCAATCAAGCACCAATTATGGCATTACCAAACTTGAAACAACCCTTTGAATAGGAGAAAAATGTGATTTGATATGCTATGGGAGTTTTCTTGATGCAAGGTGGAAGGCCTATATGCTACAATTCTAAAATATTTCATCAGGAAATTCTTCACTACCCTATATATGATAAGGAGATATATTCCATGGTGCATCTATGAAGGAGTGGAAGGACTATATGATGGGAAAGGAGACAGTAATCCACACAGATTTGTAGTTGTTACAGCACTTGGAAGCCCAAAGTAAGCTACAATAGACCTTTCATTACAAGTGGATGTGTTTTTTGTAGAAGTTTCATTTGGTGATCAAGTATAAGAAGGGAATCACAAACAAGTTGGCCGACATGCTTTCCAGGCCACCCACATCAAAGATCACAACTTTGCGACTCTTATGCACATGGATCCATTCACCCATGATGCATATAGAGAGGCATATTTAGAGGATGAGAATTTCACGGAGGTGTATCAATAGTTGCAAAGTTAGAGTCATGTGCACAATGACAATAACACCATTGACTTCCATGTCCAGGATGAGTTACTCTATAGGTTGGATAAGCTATGTCTTCCTAAATGTGAGTGCGGTTGATTGGAGAGGCTCACACCTCCAAGGTTGCATGGCACTTTCGTGTGGGGAACACTATGGCTAACTTGCAGAGGCATGTGTATTGCCCCAAGATGCAAGAACATGTAGTTCATGAGAGGATGCATGAACAAGGCCTATACCATCGCTTACTAGTACCTACTCGTTCTTGGGAAAGAATTTCCATGGAATTTATGGGAGGTTTACCAACAACAAGGAAGGGGCATGACAACCTATTCGCCATAGTTGACAGGATTAGCAAGATGTGTGTTTTGATGCCCTATTAAAAGACCATCAAGTGGCAAGAAGAAACAATTTTTTTCTTTAGATAGGTCTGGGTGCACTTTGGGATAACAAGGAGCATCATTTCAAACGGGGACAGAAGATTTCTTAGTGAATTCTAAACTACATTATGGGAGAACATGCACATAAAGTTGAAGAGATCTACAACATTCCATCAACAAATGATGAGTAGAAAAAGTAGTAAACATGACTTTGGTGCATCTTCTAAGGGGATACAACCATAAACATTCGAAGACCTGGGATGAAAATCTAGTATATATATGTAGCATTCTTACAACAGAGAAGTCAACACTTCTATAGGAAAGTCCCCATTTGAAACTTTTTTAGGATATTTTCCACCTTAACCTTTGGATATTGCATATGCGCAACAAGGAAGAGTGAGGGGAGATATTACAAAAGATGCTTTAAGGGATCAAAAATTTATAGAGAAGACCATGAAGATCCATCTACACGTACAAGAAACATTGTAGAATTCATAGGAGAAGTATAAGTCTAGACATGATCAACATAGAACAAAGAAATTTTTCAAGGTGGGAGATAAAGCATGGCTAAATTTGAATAAGGACATGCTATTGGGGCCTCGTAAGAAAATCAAGGCTTTGAGTTATGGTCCCTTTGAGATACTGGAAAAAGTGGGTGATAATGCCTATCGACTTAGTTTACCACCATATATGCGAATTTACTTAGCTGTGAATGTCAAGAATTTGAAACTCTATGAGCCTTCCATGCTAGATTAGGAAGAGGAAGAGGAATGAGTACCACCTTCTGTGGAGGATATGACACCAAATGCTCAGGCAAAGTTAATAGAAGATACAGTTTTTCAAAAGAGGTCCATAACTACAAGACATGGGTAGCATGACCTTTGGTAGATTGAGTTGAAGGGACAACATCCAAGAAATGCTAAATAGTACATTAGAGAGAAGGTGGAGGAAAATTTTCCTCACCTCATTCAACAGAATACTTTGGGGACCAAAAGCCTCCCAAAATGAGTTGTGATCTAGGTTGGATCATTATATTGTTTTCCGTCCATCTCGATGCATGCATAGTGGGAAAAATGGAGGAATCATATCACGGGACCCAATTTGGCAAAAGGGGGTCTAGAACCTTATTAGGAGTGTTTTGAGGCATCAAACAATATTTTTTGGGGGTAAGAATTTGTTTCTTTAGCACTAAAACTTTTCATGTTGTTCTACACACAAATATCTTTCCAACTACTCAAGAAGCGCATCAATCAAAGTTTGTATGAAAAATTTATGCCACTTAAAATATGACCTTCCTGTTTTCACACCTATAATTCCAGAGGATGTCACGTCATCCCCCATTATTCATGGAAAAAGGAGCTAGCCACATGATTATGATGTAAGAAATTATAGAATAGTCTATATTGTAACTCTAGTTAAGAGTTGATGTAGTCAAACATAACCACTAGTAGGCTATCGGGCTGTGTTATAACTGGGCCACTAGGAGGAAGAGGCATTTTGTTGCTTCAAGTGCATTTGTTCCATAGCATATAAAAATAACTAAGAGGGATAGGTGGTAGAGAACACAGAGAAGATTTGTGCACTATAACAGCTCATGGCCATGGGTCATACTTATTTTTATGTGTATCCATATTTCTAGATAGAGAAAGAAAGTAAAACAACCTCTCCTTCTAGCTAGGTTTTCTCGTTAGAAAGGGTTTCTCAGATCATATCTTGTGTCATATGTGTGTGTGAGCTTTTTTTATTTTGTCATTCTCTATTTTCTACATAATTTTCATTCACATGCATGCACTAATTCAAGTAAAATCTATAGATCTAATAACTTAATAAAATTGTAATAGTGTAGAATTTCAAATTTTTAATATAAAATCAAATCTCTTATGACAAATTGTCTAGTGGAATACCCATGATGGTTTATAGATCAAAACATTTATAATAAAAGTATGCTACCTTAATTCTAACTCAATACAATCATTAGTGTTGCACTTAGGTGGGATATTTTTGGTAAAATAGGCACCCAATTAACAAATTCATCCAACACATTGAAAAGTGTTGACAAGAAAAGCATCCACACTCCACCCTCATTCACTTCCCCAATTATTATTGTAAAGAGCCATGCTCCTGGGTCGTTTGATACCCTCATGCTTATTTCACAGACTATTTACACCCTTCCATTCAACTTCCTTGCTATTGTGTGCTTAACATAAATCTCCCATCCACCAAGTATCACCACCTTGTCCACAAATGGCATGAGAGATACTACATTCTCTTTAGGAATCCTTGCTTAGGAATGACTTTAACATTCGTTCGTCTACAACACTAAGAATTTCAAATGAACTTTATGTTTCTCCAACTTTATGTGAATTATGGATGCAACCCTAGTTACTTCCTTAGCCTTAGAATTGACTAGCTTAATTAAAGCACTCCGTTTAGCCCAATTTCATTTGCCAAATTTTCAAGAGGTTTTGCGAAACACAATATTTCACTAATCCCTAATTGTCCTTTCATTAATGTTCAAATCCACATAATAGCGTTGATTGGAATTTCATCCTTAGCTACTAGCCGCGATACTTATTTGTTGTAATGACTATTCCAAGAAGCAATTCTCCCTTCCATCTATAAAATGTTGGCATGCACAACTTTTCAATAGAAAAGAATAATAACAAGAAGAACCAAAATATTTGCATTGGCCTAAAGTGGCCTATGAATATGTACCAAGCACTCTCATCTTCAAAAGGTCTATTGGGGAAAGATAGGTTGAATTTCACTTGAACTTGAGACACTTGAAAAGGCGTCCTATATGACTATTATGTCCATCATGACTCGATTGAAGTTCACTCTAAGGGATAGTGGAACACTTGATCAAGTTGCTTCTTCACTGACCATGGCTTATAACAATAGCTCAAATTCATCCTCCACCATCATCCAACCTTCAATTCTTCTTGCAATTGTTCGAGACATGTAGTATGGAAGGGCATGCTCCAACATATGTGGTAAATTTTGCTTCCATGAGCACCTAATCCTTTATGGTGACTTTTTAGCCAAAGGATAATTGCAAGAATCTCTTGAACCAGTTAAACCACCTACCCAATCTCTTTCTTGCTTATGAAACAGGTGGAGAGCATCTAACAAACTTCTAAAACCAACATCAAAAAGAACTTAATGTTTAATAAAACTTGTCACGGACCTAAGTGCCTTCCCCAAATATTTTGTTTTCGCCGTTTTTAATTGTGTGACATTGCCTTTTGGTTACCCACAATTACTTGACCAAATTACACCTACCACAATAAAACTACACCTCTTAACTTAAATACTACTTATATCTTCATTTTAACTTGCAACAATTTTACGCATAGCCAAGTCCAACCCATGTTACTCTAACCAACGATAAACATACATTTACTTCTAATCTTAAAACATAATAGTTATACTTAGCCAATATTATAACTTAATGAACGCACACTAAAACAAAAAATAGTAACATTCAACCAAATAAAGCAACCTTCAATACACAATAGGTGGCACCAAAGGTAGACTTATTAAACTTTATTTATAACAAAAATGTGGGTGACACCAAAGGTAGACTTCTTAACCTTTATTTATAAGAAAAATGTTACAAGTACAAAGAGAAGCATGACTAATTTGTATGTGGCTCATCTACATACTATAACTATATAATGCAAGCCAACTACAAGAACTACGAAACCAACCCGTGGAGCAACCACAAGCTTCCATCTTGCAGCTCATCTTTCCCGCTCTTTATCACGGAGCAAATACAATTCATTGAATTGTGCAACATCCTTCAACTTAGCACAACTTCAAAACTTTTTGAATGACTTCTTGTCTCTTGCAACACATGAATTCACACTTGCAAGTGGCTTCATTTTAATTAACGTGCACCCAAGTGTTATCCAGCATCGTGCATCACTTCGGTGAATTGTACACAGTTTTCCCATTGAGTCGTTCCAAACTTCCAAATCATACCAAGGCCGCCTAGGTTGTCCCAATCTTCCTGGTCCGTCTATCAGATCTCGCTCAAGTGCCCTTAATTATGGGTACTCGCCCCTAATGGTTGTGTATCAAATCTTCCAAAGGAAAGTCCATTGATATGGCATGATTTACCTGTTGGTCTGCGCATCCAAACCCGTATAAAGGCAACATGGATGGTTTACTACCGTTTCCATTTGATCTGGCAATATACAACATTTGTGTTGCACCTTTCAAAGGTTAGCTTTCCACGACAAAACGCTGGAGCCACTTCGACGGAAGACTTACTGCAATCCGCAGGGCGATGTCTTACGGGGACTCTCTTGTTCTCAATATATGGCAGGCAGCTCCTTTCCTGTCGAACTTTGGCAAAGCGTTTCGTCGAAGCAGGTCGATGCACATACAATGAGATGACGACTTTCCTGGCTTCTTTCATAAGCGAAAGACGGGGCAGGCAACTGCTAATCTAAAAGTGCTGGATCAGTCGTCATGGGATAAGATAATTCGGATGAAACGACACAAGCCAACCGAGTCATGATTCTTCCCCTACAGCATAGGAGTAGTAGTTGAATCTCTAATCATCGAATTCCTGTGGTCTAATGCCTAGCACATAGACCAACAGAACAAAGTAAAATAAGCGTATAAGCGTGAAATAACAAAATATAATGAATATGTGAATTTGAAAAGACTCCTATGGTCATATTTTATAATTATTGTAAACTTGTATGTGATATAAAAGGTAATTATTTTATCAATTTGAAGTTTATTTAAAGGAAAAATTAGATCTTGCTTTTTTAAAAAGCTGTAGGGATGCATCTGTTATTTTAATGGCTAATTTTTAACTATTTCTTAACGGTTAACTCTAGAAACGGATACATCTCTGCTATTTAAACATTTTTATTGATTTTTTCACATTTGTCGTGAGGATGAACCACATTAGATGGTTTGAAATGTCGACCAACAATTTATGATGTGATTAATCCGAAAGACACCAAAATCAGTATGGATCACAAAAGTCTAAAATCAAGCATTATAACACTACATGAAAGGAAAATGGCTAATAAAGTTCATCAATTTGAACGAGGTCATTTATAGGTTTCAAAAAAAAATCGAATCTTGCTTTTCTAAAACGATGTAGGGATGCATCCATGATTTTAACAGCTAACTCTAGAACCAAATGCATCTATGTTGTTTAAACTTTTTGATTGTTTTTTTCACCTTTGTCCTAAGGATGAACGACA
Source organism: Pinus taeda (assembly GCA_000404065.3). NCBI lineage: Eukaryota > Viridiplantae > Streptophyta > Pinopsida > Pinales > Pinaceae > Pinus > Pinus taeda. Next base: position 303,813 of record APFE030463421.1, on the reverse strand, counting down.
TTATATAGTTCGAAACATCGACCAACAACTTATGATGCGATCAATCCCAAAGATATTACCGAAATAGGTAAATATGCATTAAACCAATACATGATGATGGAATACTTTAGGGACAACAAAAAATACGGTTTAGTTCTAATTTGTTAAGCATCAAATTCTATGTTTACTGTTATATTAGAAAATTGGCCAAAACCTTTCATTGTACTTTTCATTCTAAATGTACACTTTTGTCTTATGTATACACGAAGGATGGATAGCCTTAAGATCACCTCATCTTGTATTTTCCCTTTGAATTGGCTCGTATTAATTATTTTATTAATATCTTTAAGGCACTTGTTACATTTGGTATCAAAACTTATGATACTAGGGTTTTCCCTTTCAATCAAGATATTGTGGATTTTTTGCTATAATTTTTTTTTTTTGGGAGCTTCAAATAATGAAATTTTGAGTAGAATAAGGAAAAATATTTAACTATGCATGATAAAAAAGTTCAAGTTTTGGTTTGTTCTATTTTTTGTTGTATAACATCTGGAAGTTTGGGTTTGTGACTCATCTTGAAATGAATTTCAAGTGAGTTATCATTTTATTTTTTCTATGAACATTTTCTTGCAATTTTTATGAAAAAACCTTTTGTGGAGACTTAAGAAAAATATCATGCTTTATATGGTTAAATTTCAATTTTTGGTTCTTATGATTTCATAGATATAATTTATGTAAGATAAGGTTTGTGATTAATCATGAAAATAATTTTAAATTTTGTTGATGAAGTTTTAGATTTGAAAATTTTCATTATATTGCGGAGACATAGCAAGTTACATATCGAAATATTTTAAAATTTTAAATCATTATATTTTATAAGATATATCTTGTGGAAGTTAATGTTATATTTTATGAGATATATCTCACGGAATTAAGGGTATATGACTAAGCTTGAAATTAGTCGTAATGAAGTCATATTGGAATTTTTCTATAACCGTTTTTGTTAAACACACATGGGCAACAACAAATATGAAAGATAAAACATGAGAATCCATTTTTATTAACAAGAGATACACATTTATAGTACATGGTTTGACCATTGGGTTTCACATCCCAAGGTCTCTTGGACTCCTTTTGTCTACTCGGCTTCCACACTAACCCATTCAGGATTAGGTGTTCAACATTCCCCCCCTTAATCCGAAGGGTTATGTATGAGTCCAAGAAGAGAGCTGTAATACAAAATGTGAAAAAATGCATGGCAACACTAGGCTGAATGTGCTCTCTGAAATGTTGGTATAAAGGGCGGTGCTTTAAGGATGACCACCAACATATGGACACTTAGTGCAGTCCCGAAACTCTTCGAAAAATAGCAGAAGCTGAAGTCTTCTGCTAGAGGAAGTGCTCCTATTGTTTTGAAGAGGGAAACCTTCAACCATGAAAGGGAGGTCTCACCCTGCATAAAAGGGAGAACTTCAACCTAAAAAGGGAAATCTCAACCTATGATGGTTTAAGGATGACCAACAACTTTGGAATGCTCAATGCAATTCCTGAAACTCTTCCAACACTGGAAAGAAGATGAAGTCCTCTACTAGAGGAAGTGTTCTCAATTTTGTTCCTGGAATTCTTCCGAAACTGGCAAGAAGCTAAAGTCTTCTACTAGAGGAAGTGTCCTAGATTACCAACTGAAGGCATGCTCAGGGGCATCTTTATCTCTGGCTACAACTCTGAATCTGGTGTGACAAGTTGTGGCTCAGGCTCACTTGATGTGGCTTTGAAGCTTGTAGATGACCATCATTCCCCCCCCTATCAGATACAAGGTGAGATGATTAAGAAAACTCAACTGCAAGACTGTTCAATACTCTGGAACAAGTTCTGACATGTGATTGGAATATCTTCTTAGCTGTTGATGCCCATTGCCAAGAAGCGATCCATCCAAGATGAATCTTTCTTCTTGCAGGATGTTTTTTTCTGAAGCATCTGTGTGAAAAATGGGTGGTTTTATGACAGTGCTTACATGGATGAAGATCAAACCAGTGATATTTCAAATGGCCAACTCAGTCACAGTGTTGGCATTTCACAATCTGTTGTTGTTGCTGTGGATGAGGGGCAGAATCTAGAATAGCTGGAGGTGAACTGTCATGAAGGAATCCAACACTCTGAAACTGAATGGGATTTGAGTAGTCTGGAATATGGAAGGACAAGTCCCTGTCATATAAGACCAGTTTTGTGATTGTTGTGGACAAGTTGTTCCCAAGGTCTGATGATGGGCTTAGGAACTGCAAATTTAGTTTCTACATCTGCATGTACAACTACTACTTTATGGGAGTCTATTTCAATCTTCTGAATAGAAATAGGTTCAGAATGACTCCTCTGTTTTAATTCTTCTTGTTGTAGCTGAGATTCGAGCTACAAAAAATCAATTTTCTCTTGTGCATTTTATAGACAGACCTAAATGTCTGTGAGAGAAACTTTGCTGATTTTTAATATATCGTGAGTGGTAGACAATATCAGAGTTTTGAGGAACTCTAATACTTCATTGATTCTAGCCATTTTTTCTTTAATGTCAGAATTACACCTTAAAAACTGATCACAACTACTACTCAATGCAGAAAAGTAATACCCACTAGCAATATCCTTTATAAATGTGCGGCAAATGATCATTGTTCAACCAGCAAACACCAATTAAAATCCATATAAAATAGGATAATGAAGCTACATTACTGTTGAAGACCTTAAATTTGATGTTATGATGATATCACCGAAATTGTGTATTTGATAATGATCAGTACAATATATGAGTATTTGATATCACTACACTTGAATGCCAAAACACTGTATCAAAGGTGAAGTGATTATTCCAACTACAGAGTTATAATGTACTGCTATAAGAACACAGTGACAAGGCTATGCTCAAATGAAATTGTGAAACCTTGCTTACTGTATCAATACAACCTGATTATTCCTTAATTACTGTAACTAGACATCATTAATATATATGTGGCATCTCTGTTCTTGAGAAATCCTTGCCTTTTCATGGCATCAATACACAAAACCTTCACCAATTTGTCCTCAATCCTCTTGTCTTATTAATGAAGAAGGGAATTAAATCTTCAAAAACAAAAGCTACTACAAAACATACCTTGTTATTTTTAAGAGCATTTGATTTGACCAACTTCCATACAATATTTTTTTCTATACTATCACTGTAATGAGTCAATTTTTGACTGCTGCTTAAATGATAGTAAAGTTGGCCTCAACCAAGGTCAGCTTCAATTTTTTAGGCACTGTCACAAGTATATATATATATCTTCTGAAACCTACACTGTAACAATCTAGGTCTCAACAAACTCCACACATTTCATAAATGAAGACATTCAAGTCTACTAGACATTAGAGACTTTCAAGGCCGCAAGCTGCAAAGGTATTTTAACTTCAGTGATAAGATATTCTTGAAGCGGCATAGTCTTAAATGCAAAATTAGGTTTTCTACAAGGGAAAAGAAACCCTCAGTCCATCTAAATATGGCGGAAAGTGGATGACGAGGCCTGCCTTTAGATAATAATTTTAACTTTGAAACTTCTTCAATCAAAATTTTGCTGGTCCAAGCTGCACTTAATTCAAATTTTCATACCATGACTATTCTACATTGGTCCTTCATCACAAGAATATGAGTGCAATAGTTCTATAACAAGAAGGTGTAAGAGTTCAAACCCTTTCAATAAGCTGGAAATTCATAGAAAATACAAGGTTTAGAGCTCCAAAAGACTTCATTCTTTTTCTACAGCAAGGCTAAGGTATCTTGTAGTCTTGTAAAAACCAAACCAATAATCATTGGCCAATAACGATAGCTTTTTTCTTTAGAATTTGATGCCCTAGAGGGCTGAGAATTGCAAAGGATAGTCAATGAAACCAAGACCAAAGCATAAAATACCTGTAAAGCTTATAATTTTCTAGAGGCTTTATCCATCGCTATTCTCTTCCACTTTGAACCAATACAAATCATGTGAAGCAAATTTCTCGAGAAACTTCATTTGATTAATCTAACTACCATTTCTTCGAAAGCTAACATTTTTGAAATGCAACAACTGATGATCTTAAAACACGGACTTCAATTCAAAACTTCGATTTCAAAGGCTTCGATCCAAAGGTCTCCTCGTGAATTTGAACCAATACCGATGATCCACAAATTCAAACTTCAAATCACTTGGAAGTAAAGCAATCTCCTAATATGTATGTAGCTAGGTCGACTCCTTATACATAATGCAAGCAACATCATCGTCCAATCAAGGATACATGTCTTTGTGCTGTTGCAGCAAAGCGCTTAATAATACTACAACTTGAGCATTTGGAATAGAGTCTGAAGAAAATCGATATCAGTATGATATTTGGAATAGAGTCTCTAGTCAAGAAGTGCAGAACAAGGCATGGTCACTCGCTGGATTTATACACGAAAGTAGTCACAGATTTCTATAATTTGTACCCTAGAATCTTCCTAGACCAAGACAATGGGTGCCTGCTGGTGAAGCTGGAGCCCAGCTTATAATGCATAAGAATCTAAAGCGCTGAGAGAATTATAACACATAAGTATTATAACACATAAGAAACTAAAACATTGAGATAATGCAGTGAGACATTAGGGGAATGATGCCAAAAATAAAACTCCGCAATCTGACAAGCATTTATGGAAAAGAAATTGATATGTCACCAATTTCAGGAGAAAATGGCAAGGCATAAACTTTACTGCATAAATGCACAATGATGAAGAAAAACTAACAAGTAGTGGTTGAGAAACACATAATTCAATGCAACACATGCTAGTGAAGGACTACTTCAATGCTCAAAAGATAGTCTCATAGGAACTCAATGTCGTAGAAAATTCAGCGCTCCGGGGAATTGATATGGCATTGTTGGTCTCTCTTAGAGCTACTACAGAACTGGGTAGAAAATCACATCTACAATATAGCTGACAGTAATATTTCTGCAGGACTGACAATGAAAAAGGAAGAGAGGACAATTAAAATAGTGCATAATGCCAGAGTACATTCAGTTTAAAGAAGACCAGACAACTAATGGTGGGAGAAGGCCACACATCATGGCTTTGATACCATGTTAAAAGCACATGGGTAGCAACAAATATGAAAGATAAAACACGAGAATCCATTTTTATTAACAAGAGATATACATTTATATTACATGGTTTGACCATTGGGTTTAACATCCCAATGTCTCTTGGATTCCATTTGTCTATTCGGCTTCCACACTAACCCATTGAGGATTAGGTGTCCAACAATTTTTTTAGTTAAGCTTCATACTATGAAATGCTTAGGAGTCAAACAAATAATGTTAGAGCACTGTAGGATAAAATTTTCGATTCATAAGGCCTCAAGAGATATGTCAAGAGATATGTCAAGATAAATGTAAGTCATTCAAACTATCTTCAACTCAAGGTTTTATCTGTAGCAACTTATGATTGGCATAATTTTTTACTGGAACATACATTTTTGGGTGACTAAAAATTATGATAGAGAGGAGTACTATTATTATTTTCTTTATTCCGAAGGGTTATACAAAAAAATACTATGACTCATAAAAATGTTGGCATTATGGCACAGGTTTGGAGCTATGGCACATGTGTTGTCCTTGATGAAAACTCTCTTTGGTAACAGATCTCAGTTCAAGCACTCACAAAGAAGAAAAAGACATATACGCAAGTTCATCTAGACAGAGGCGTGTATACACGTGAGTTATCCATTACAAAAGCGCGTATATGTTGGGGATCATATTTTTGGTCCATGGTAGTTAGTCCTTGGAATTTAAACCTATGTTTCGGACAAAGACATCTCGGCAAATGTGTTGATCCCTAGTTTTGGGTTCATGGTATTGAAATGTTATGGTTTTGGACCACGGTATTGAGGAAGGCCTAAGAATATAAAAGAGGAAGGAGATCATGTGGCATATGATGAACTGGATTATTATTGAACATCTAATAAAGTGCTAGAGCTGGTATATTGGTAATGGTGTAGATCTAGATCTAAATGAAGAAGGAACATTAGCGCAAAAGGAGGATAAGTTCTATTCATGGGTCATAATCTTTAAGCTTGAATGATAGTATCTTTGTATGATTTTGATATGCTAGATATGACACTTGCTTGATCTATCTGATAATCTGGGTTAAGTAGTGATTGAAGAGTTGAAAGAGTAAATTATCCTTCATAAGATCTGTACACAAGTTCTGTAAGGCGAAGACGTGTATACATGCAGTTTCGGTGAAGTAAAGGTGCGTATACGCAGGTTGTTCCATACACATAGGCGTATGAATGCTAGTTTGAAGCTTTTGAAATAGCGTATATAATCTAAGTTGTGATCTAGCTGCTTCTGACTATTGTTGTTGTGTTCTGGGTTCTGTTTTCTGGTGTATGGTTTCTGGTACTGTGTTTTGGGTACAGCTGTAAGAAGAATATCTACTTGATTTAGATCTAATTTGTGAAAAGGAGATTAGTTGATTCTTTATGATTGTTTGATGTTCATGGATCCAGTCTGAAAATTGATGAAACGTGGTCCCTGGAAGAAAGAGAAGGTTGTAGCCTTTTGTAGGTCAAAACCTACGTACTAGTATCTTGGCTAGTACAAGAGCTAAAGGGGGTTGTAGCTCCCTTCAGGAGAAGCTGGAAAATGAGAGAGAGTTGTAGCTCTCTGCAGGTTATAGCCTGCGTACTGGTAAAGGACTGCACCAGTACATTATAAACATAAGTTTCTAATTAAAGAAAGATAGAGATGAATTGCAGCAGGTGGTTTTCACCCACATTGGGTTTCCACCTTATATCTGGTGTTCTTGTGTGTGATTGTCTTTCTACTCTGTTTTAGTGTCTCTGGTTACTGGTTATTTGATGTTGCATCACAGATTAACAATCATCATCTGAAAGTTTAAGTAAATTAAAAGTTTGCTACGTATATGCGGTTTTACTTCTGAATAGTTGCGTATATACGCGGGTTGAATTAACTGAAGTAGCGTATACAATTTGGTTGTTGAAAAGGATTATTTGACTTGATAATACTGATTCACTCCCCCTCTCAGTATTATTTCCAACAATTGGTATCAGAGCAGGTCCTTCTGAAGAAGCTTGATCGCTTGAAGGAAGATCTTTCATCATGAGAAACTATGAGAGGGAAGCATCAATTAGGCCACCGGTTTTTGATGGGATAAATTTTGTATATTGGAAGGTAAGAGTTACTGCCTATCTTCAATCTCTTGGTATTGAAGTCTGGGATATCATCGATATAGGGTATATTTTTCCATCAGCAACTCCTACAGATCCGGCTGAGAAGAAGAAATATGAAACAAATGCAAAGGCAGTCAATACTCTATTGGGATGTCTATCACAATCAGAATTTGTCAAAGTTATGCAGTATAAATCTGCAAAGGAAATATGGGACAAGATTGTTCTAAGCTATGAAGGAGATGATCACGTAAAATGAGAAAAACTTCAAACCCTCAGAATTCAGTATGAAAATCTCACGATGTACAATGATGAAAGTGTGGCTAACTATTTTTTACGTGTAGATGAGATTGTTAATTGTATGAAAAATTTGGGTGAAGAAGTAAAAGAGGCTGTTGTGGTTGAAAAAGTTCTAAGATATTTGTCCCCTAGGTTTGAATCTAAAGTTTCTACAATAGAAGAAAAGGATAATCTTCAAAACCTTAAAATGTCACAGCTGCATGGAATTCTAACTGCTTATGAAATGAGGAAAGGAGGACCATCAGACAGGAGAGAAGCTGCCTTCAAGGCTTCTGGCAAAGGAGACTACTATGAGTCAGTTTACATATAAGAAGAAGAAGAATCAATTTTTCTCAAAAATCTTCAACAAGGTGCTGGACGATTCTGAGGTAAGTTATCATTCAAATGCTTTGCTTGTGGAAGAGTAGGTCACTATGCTTCCAAATTTCCTCACAAGGATAAGATTGACAAGGGGAAGGAACCTGTTAGATGGAACAAGAAACAAAATGCAAATAAGAAAAGCTATTACAGTCATGAAGATAGTGATGGACTATCAAATAGCGATGAAGATGAACAGGTAATCACTATAAACTTTAATGGCCTTTGAAGATGATGATTACATGGATGCTATAGATGTGGATGGTTTTTATGAAGAGATTTCTAGACTCAAAACATGTTTAGAAGAAAAGAATGTGATCATTGATACTCTACAATTTCAACTTGATGAAAAGGAAAAAATTCTCGAGATGTTAGAATGTGAAATTGGTAGCCTTAGAAAAGAAATTGAGAAAACAAAGGCCCTTAATCTTAAATTTGTTAAAGGATCTGAAACTCTGGATGAGATTATCAATGTGCAATGTTCCCCTCTAATCAAGACAGGTCTAGGGTATAATGGAGAAGCATCTCAAGCTTCCACCTCCAAAAGTTATCTTGATGCAGCAAGAAGGAGTGAGGAAAGGCCTAATAGAAATCATCAGGTAAATCAGGGACATTCTTCCTCAATAACGAACAAATACTATCAAGAAAATTGGGGGCATGCTACCTTAAGGACAAGCAGAAGCTACAACCAGCCACAGGTAAAATCTTCCCAATTTTCTTCAAGAATGGATGTCAGTAGAAACTACAATCGGTTGGAGGATAGTCATAGGAATTTCTTCAATGGCCAATGTTTCTCTTGCCATAACTTTGGTCACAAAGTATCTCAATGAGTTGCCTATAAGACAATCATGACTAGAGAAGCTCAAAAACAAAGAAGTATGCCTACAATCACGAAGAGGACCTATAACAACTTTCCCGCACTTGAAAGTGAAATTGAATGCTCTATCTGTAATAATTTTGTTCATGAAGATTCTGAATGCAGGAGCAGGTTTTGGAAGACAACTCAGAAGGAACAAACCTCAAGTGCCAAAACATGGATAATGAAGGAACTGTAACCAGAAAGATGTGGGATAGCTTTATATGCAGAAGGACAGGAAAATCAATGGTACATCGACAGCGGATGTTCGAAGCATATGAAAGGTGATAAAGAAAACATTGAATCATATAGTGCTTTAGAAAATGGAAAGAAAGTTTCCTTTGGAAATGATACTCCTGCAGCTATAAAAGGAAAAGCTACTGCTCACTTGAAAGAAAAGGTCAAAGCTGGAAATGGTTTGTATGTTGATGGCTTGAGGCATAATCTACTGAGTGTTAATCAGATGTGCGATCAAGGAACCGAGGTAATATTTCTATCAAATGGATGTAGTGTTCGTGATCTTGATACAGGAAAAACAGTGATCAAAGGCAAAAGAACTCCAAATAATCTATACATATTTGAAGAAGGAGAACAACAATGCTATTTCAGCAAGGATGATGAACACTGGTTATGGCACCGGAGGTTTGGGCATCTAAGCTTTTCACAAATAAGGAAAGCATGCAAATACCAGGCAGTTCGTGGTCTTCCAAACGTCAAAATTCCAGACAACACCATATGCAAATCATGTCTGTTTGGTAAGCAAACTAGAACTAACTTCCCTGAGAAGGAAGGATCAGCCAGCAGGCCTCTTGAGCTAGTCCATATAGATGTATGTAGTCCATTTAGGACAAGGTCACCTCGAGGAGAAGAATACTTTATATTATTCATTGACGACTTCTCCAAGATGGTTTGGTTATGAATTATCAAGCACAAGGACGAAGCATTCGAAAAATTCCAATCCTTCAAAGCCTTGGTTGAAAATGAATTAGATTACAAAATTAAGTGCCTCAAGTCTGACAGAGGTGGGGAGTTTACCTCAAATGAATTTTTTGATTTCTATGAAGAACATGGAATAAGAAGGGAATTCTATATAGCTAGGACTCCTTAGCAAAATGGAGTAGTGGAAAGGATGAACAAAACAGTCCAACAAATGGGTCGTGCTATGCTTCATGAGTCTGGAACTCCGACAACCTTCTGGGGTGAAGCTACATTTGCTGTGGTTGTTATTCTCAACAAAAAAAATGTCCGAAACAACACTCAAACTCCGCATGAGCTCTGGTATGGTGAGACTCCTTCGGTAAAGCATTTCAAAATTTTTGGGAGAAAATGCTATATTGAGAATACTGATGAACAGCTTGGAAAATTTCAACCTAGAGTAGATGAAGGCATTCTCCTTGGTTATTCTCCCCACAACAAAGCATATAAGTGTTACAATAAAAGACTTGGAAGAATTGTTGACAGCATTGATGTAGTGGTTGATGAAAAAGGATACATCCCTAGGCAAGTAAATCATGAAAATATCGAAGAGGATGAAGACTACTCTACAAATCAAACAGATGATGAAGAAGAACCTCAAGAGGCACCAGAGGAACATATAAGGATAGAAGATAAGACTCCATCTAGGTACGTTCAGAAGAATCATCCAGAATCTCAGATTTTGAGGCAGAAAGAAGCAGGTGTACAAACTAGAAGAACAATTGTAGAAGCCTCAAGTTATTTGGCATTGCTCTCCTCCACTGAACCACAAAATGTAAGAGAGGCATGCAAAGATGATTTCTGGGTCAAGGCAATGGATGAAAAACTTGAGCAGATCGAAAAGAACAACACTTGGGAGTTGGTACCTAGACCAAAAGATAAGAATGTCATAGGGACAAAATGAATCTTCAAAAATAAGTTGAATGAAAATGGGGAAGTAATTAGAAACAAGACCAGACTTGTTTGTAAAGGGTATGCTCAATAAGAAGGAATAGACTTTGAAGAAACTTTTTCTCCCATTGCTAGACTTGAGGCCATCCGAGTGTTCCTTGCTCTCTCAAGCTTTCAGAAGTTCAAATTTTTTCAAATGGATGTGAAATGAGCCTTTCTGAATGAGGACTTAGAAGAAGAAGTGTACATTGAGCAACCAGATGGTTTCATCCTTGGGAATGACCCAAATCTTGTATGCAGACTAAAAAAGGCTCTCTATGGTCTTAAACAGGCTCCAAGGGCTTGGTACTATCGTTTGGACAAATATCTTCATCAACAAGGTTTTTCAAAAGGATCACCAGATAGTAATCTTTATATAAAAATTGAAAATGACAAATTGCTAATACTTGTTGCGTATGTAGATGATATTATCTTTGGTAGCAATGAAGAAGCTATGAGTCAAAGCTTTGCCTTGGTGATGCAGAAAGAATTCGAAATGTCTTTGCTTGGAGAAATGACATATTTTCTTGGATTGCAAATCCAACAAAATGAAGGAGGGATCTTCTTGTCTCAAACGAAGTATCTCAAGCAGATTTTCAAGAAATATGGCATGGAAGATGCAAAACCAGTATGTACCCCCATGGTCACAGGATGCAGCCTCAGTACAAATGATGAATCAGCAGCAGTGCATCAACCAACCTACAGGTATATGATTGGAAGTCTACTTTATTTGATAGGTACCTAACCAGACATCATGCATGCAGTGGGAATAATTGGAATATTTCAGGAAAATCCAAAGGAAACTCATCTTCAGGCAGTGAAGAGAATCTTTAAGTACCTTCAAGGAACTCAAAACTATGGCTTATGGTATCCTAGAGATACAGATATTACACTTCATGCTTATACAGATGCAGCTTGGGACAGAAGCCTGGATGATAGGAAGAGCACAAGTGGTGGTGCATTCTTTATGGGTTCCAGATTAGTATCTTGGTTCAGCAACAAACAGAGTTTGATTGCTTTATCTACAGCTGAAGCGAAATATGTGGCTGCTGCATCTTGTTGCACTCAACTCCTTTGGATGATGTAGACCTTGCACGATTTTCAAATCACTTTTATACCACCTATCTCCATCTTATGTGATAATACAAGTGCAATCATCATTTCAAAGAACCCATTCATGCATTCAAAGACCAAGCACATACCGATCAAGTATCACTTTCTCAGGGAACAAGTGCTTGAACAAAAGGTCAAGTTGGAGTATGTTCCTTCTAAGGAACAAGTTGCTGATATACTCACCAAGACATTGCCCAGAGAGACCTTTGAATACCTCAGGAAAAAGCTGGGGGTAGTTGATGCATCATCTTGTTGTTGAATCTCTTTTGTTGGTTGTACGCGAGGTTCATATGGGGTATACGCGTACATTTGTTGGTTTATGGATTGGTCGTAGATCGAATGGCACAGGTTCAGGGGGAGCACATATAATGCATTGTTGGCATTATGGTAGCACAAAAGGAGAACATGGATGTTGATCTCAACATTGCTACAATATGTCTTTATCTCTTTCATGGTCATGGTGGATTATGGATTTGGTCAGGGGGGGCATTATCAGCAGAGCAAGGACTTGAGCATGTTTTCAGGGGGAGCATAACCCTTTGCCCTTGATGTCAAAGGGGGAGAATGATGTTGAGGATCTTGAGGCTGCCATCAAGTCCAAAGGGGGAGATTGTTGGCATTATGATTGTGGTTTGGTACTATGGAACAGGTGTTGTACTTGATGGCAACTCACTCTAGTGGCAGATCTCAGTTCAGGCACTCAAAATCATGGAAAATAAGATACCCGCAGGTAATCCTAGAAGAAGCTACGGACCCGCAGGTACGCCGACCAAGAAGTGCGGACATACACATAGGTGCTCCGTTCAGAAGGTGCAGACCCCAGTTTCACTCACTCCAATGCATTAAAGTGTGTTCACGTGGGAATCCTTATGAATGGTTCATGGTATTTAGCCCATCATATTTTATCCTATGGTTTTGATTCGTGGTTTTGCATCTAAAAGTATTGATCCAAGGTATTGGGTTCCTAGTATTGAATACCTATGGTTTTGGACCATGGTTTGAGTAAAAGCTTGCCTATAAAAAGGAAAGGAGATCACTTGGCGAGGCACTTGGTGAAAATTTGAATATCTTAATATCTGAAATTTTGGGTGATTGGTTTTAAAAGCTAGATCTAAATCAAGGAGAAAACTTAAGGCGAATCTATTAATAAGTCGTGATCTCTCGAGCGCATGAAAAAATCTGTGGATCTGACTGACTGTGGCACATTGGAGGACTGTTAATTTGGCCCTAATCAAAGGTACGCAGGCGATCCACGGCGTAAGTGCGGGGGTACGCAGCTCAGAAGAAGGCACAATGCAGGGGTACACAATGCAGAAGAAGGCGAAGTGTGAGGTACACAGCGTGGGAGAAAGCGCAGTGTGGGGGGCAAGTAGCGCAGAAGAAGGCGCGGTACGAGGTACGCAGCGCACAAGAAGGCACGGTGCGGAGGTACGCTGTTAGTCAGACAGTGAAGGTGTGGATCTGAGCAGAAGTACGCAAAGCAGAAGAATGACGAGTGCGGATCTGCGTAGTTTAGACTCATAAGAGCTGCAGATGTTCGCAGGCCCCTCTTGGTGAAGTTGTGGACTTATCTTGAAACTTTTTTTGATTGTCTTTTGTCTATTGTTGTAGAGTTCTGGGTTTAGATTTCTGGTATTACTTTTCTGTTTACAGCATTCTAAAGAGTTGGGTGATTCATTGGGTGATTGTATAAGGAGATTGGGTGATTTGCATGTACTTGATGATTATTTGATCTTCTTGGATCCAGTTTGAAAACTCATGAAACGTGATCCTTAAAGAAGTAAAAGAGCTAAGGGGGTTGTATCTCCCTTCCAGGAGAGACTGGAAAATGAGAGAGAGTTGTAGCTCTTTGCAGGTTGCAGCCTACGTACTGGTAAAGGACTGCACTAGTACAAAATCATTGTAAAAGAAGTTTCTAATTGAAAGAAGATAGAGACATATTGCAGCAGGTGGTTTTCACACCACATTGGGTTTCCACCTTATATCTGGTGTTCTTTGGTGTGACTATCTGTTTCTGTTCATTGCTCATTATTATATGGTACTGACATACAAGTTAATGATCAATATCTAAAGATTAAATTAAAGTATAAATCAGGAAGACATATTGAAAAGAATTTGATAATACTGATTCACCCCCCCCTCTCAGTATTATTTCCAACACTGAAATTCAAAATAAAGGAAACTCAGAATTCACCATAAACAATATGAATCAATAAAATAACTATTTGAGATTATCTTTAGTATAATTATAAGACAAAAAAATGATCCAAATAATGAGTATGTCTGTCTTCCTTAAGATTTTCCTTCTTGTACAAAGTTGTCGTTCATGTACGTAACAAGGTTCATGTATTGGAACGTTGTTACTATACTAGAGCGAAGCTTCTATGTTGGAAATATGTATATTGGGCCCTTATTGAAGACCTTGAACTACATACAAGACCTCTGAGCCTTTCTACTAGAGCACTCTCTTCCTATACTTAGAATGTTGATTCCTATACTAGGAAACTGGAGTTCCTATATTTACTTTCTAAATCGGTTGCAAGAAGTAAAAGTATGTTAACTACAAAAATAAATGCAAGGTGAAAACAAAGATGTTAAGTGAACCTCTATAAGGAGAATGAACCATTAACTAATCACATGCTTGGAAATGAAAAGTGCTTTCATAGCCAAAGGAAATTTCTATTGAATCAATAAACAATTTTACTTGGAAACTACTTTGACTCAAACATTGGCAAGCTATTTCCTGAGATGACTATTTATTGAAAAAATTAGATCTTCAATGTTATACAAACATTCATTTTGACTCAGGGAATCCCTCTAATACATTTAATATTAAGTCCAGCAACGAGTGCAGGGACAAATCCAAATAATGTAACCATGTTTTAGTGAAATCTAATGGACATTAATCAAATCTAAATATGAAGTTGAATATTAGAATATGCTTCACTAAAAATCCAAACACTATTTGTAAAAGAATAATAGACATTCAAAAATAAGAACAATTAGCTGCAGTGAGTAAAGGAAAATTTCAATCTTGCTGAAATGAAAACACACCAGTGTAGGAAGCTTAAATGTACATTTTCTTTGTAAGGAAAAGGGTAGCACACAGTTGTAGGAAAGAATGTAAGGAAATGAAAGTGAGTGAAAATGAACCATGCACACTCCTAGGTCTAGATCACACATCTTGCAAAAAATTAAAGTTTATTAGCTATAAAAGAATCCAAACATGATCTACTTCATTAACCTTGCATAAAAATAAATCTAACACACCTTTAACAAAGGGAGAATGAGTTGGGCTAGCTTGGCCCTAGCCAACCAGCTCGTTTCCCTGTAACGAAATAGAAATTTCAAGTGCTCAAATGGAGCATCACAACAATATCGAAATAGAGAACTTCACAGGTGGCAAGCTCCTTTGTATTAAATTTCAAAAGTTGCAAATACACATTGTGGATCCCCTGATCTAGCCTAGAAATGGCGATAATAAAAAATTATGAATAGTAGCAGAATTTTGATACAGCATTGCTCCCTAACATCTATACAGCATCGCTCCCTAACATCTACAAAGAAACCCTATTAAATACATACTTTGGCTCTTGGCTACAACAGTAAATATAAAAACGTGACATATTTAGCCTTTTGGCTGATTGCAAAAAGTTTAAACAGGGGTTTTGCAGCCGAAGTCCAGCCTTCATATCCCACCTATTCTCTAAAAACCAAGCCCAACAAAGAAATTGATCTCTTAGCATGAAATGTGTGCAATCTACTGAGACGTCTCATCCATAAATGGTGAGTCGAACAAGATATTGATAGCTGCCTCGAAAGTGCAGGAACATTGACCGGTATAAGCATGATTCCTACACCAACCCAATCTTTCACATAGATTAACACTTTGGTTCCATCAAATTAGTTACAAAAGAAATAAATTAGTTACAAAGACATTTTAAGATATAAAACATGTAATTTAAAGATTAAGTACATATATAACCGTTGAATATGAAAAACATAAGAGGAGTGCAGGAATGTGTGCAGTTGGGAAAAACTACAGGAATAAATAGGCCTTTTGGGTTAAAATGAGGGTTCAGGTGGTATGTTTGGGATAGGATAGAGACCAAAAAGTAGGAAAATTATAGCCACCAATATAATGCATGCATCTAGAAGGCTTTGGACACTCCCACAACATGGTATGCAAGTGTCCAAGACTTTTTTTCTGAGTGTTGTGCCAATGTCCCCGAGATTTAAGCCATTTTTTCAAGACCAGAGCCCAGGTCACTGCCAAAAACTAAATGGAACCTTCAAAACATATAGATAACAAGGGAATGATGATACAAATTAAATTACATGAACAAGGGCTTGACTGGAACCCTACTAGCCATGACAGACATCTCGTCAAACATATCACAAATATGTAATATACAAGTGTAAACAATATATTTAAGCATAAGGGTGTCATACTTATTTGAGAATTGTTAAGAAGCATTGTTCCCTTATATCATTAGCTACCCAAACATGTGAGAAAATCCTTCCAAAAATTGGAAGTGAACTTTGCATCCCTATCTAACATAATCTTCTTTGGAACTCCATGCAATATGAGCACATCTGTAATGAATACTTGTGCTACATCAGTAGATGAGAATGTAGACTTCATTGATGAAGTGCACTACCTTTTCTAACTTGTCCACAACTACCATGATGGAATCACATTATCTCAATGTCCTCGGCCAGCCTATGATAAATTCCATGGAAATGACCTCCAATTTCCACTATGGAATCACAATCAGCTATAGAAGTCCAACTAGATGTTTACACTCTGCCTTCACCTGCTGACAATCAAAACACCAAACCACAAAATTTGTGACATCCTTCTTCACATTGCTAATAATGAAACTTCTTTATAGCTTTCTACGTCTTCTAATAACCTAGGTGACCTGAATATGGTTTTGCACAAAACTCCCTCAAGGTCACCTTCTTGAGCTCACTACTGTCTGACACATATATCCGGCCACTTAATCTAACCAATCCATCTACCATGAGATGATAGTCTACATCCTATACACCCATCTATACCTATACCTGTACATGTACCACTACCTATACCCCACGACAACTTATGCACAATCTGCATATACCTGACATCCTGCTAACCTGCCTGTGAGATCTTACCTTGTAGATTTGTCCCGTAGGAGCTCATAGTTGCTATGTGATTCACATGTATCCATCTACTAGGATCATCTGCGACCATGTTCTTCTTTCCTTTGATGTAGCTAATATCAAAGTCAAAGTCACTAATCGTGGCCAACCATCTCGCCTGGCTAGAAATCATATCTGATTGGTCAAAAACGTATCTCAACCTGCTATGATCACTCACCAATACAAATCTCCTACATAGAAGATAGCGCCTGCACATATTCAATGTATGCATGATCGCAGTCAAATCAAGATCATGTGTGAGATATTTATGCTTATTTTCATTTAGTTTATGTGACTCATAAAATACCATATGTCCGTCTTGCATAAGGAATCCACCAAGTCCTCTCTTACAACCATTTGTACATACTACAAATTCTTTGTCCAGATCTGCAATCTTTAACACTGGTGCATGTGTGTTTCTTCTGTAGCTACTAAACCCTAGCCTCACACTCCTTTGTCCCTTCAAACTTACTACGTTTCCTATGTAATGATGTAATAGGATAAGAAATTTGTGAGAAGTTCCTGGTTAACCTCCTGTAATAGCCTGTCGATCCCATGAAAGATCTCACCTCATCTACATTCCTAGGAGCTTCCCACTCCATGATAGATTTTATCTTCTCTAGGTCCACTGCTATGCCCTCCTCAGAGACAACATGTCCTAGGTAATGTACCTCATTCTGAAAGAAACTACACTTACTGAGCTTAGCATACAACTAGTGCTCTCTCAACAACCTCAACATTGTTGCAAAATGCTCAACATGCTCTTCCTAATTTTTAGAATATACTAATATGTCATCAATGAACACAATAACAAACTTATCCAAATACAGACGTAACACACTATTCATCAAGCACATAACTGTAGTTTTCACATTACTCAAACTGAACGGAACTACAGTGAACTCGTAATTCCCATACATGTTTTGGAAAATTGTCTTGTAAATGTCCTCCTCTTTGATGGGTACCTAATGATATCTGGATCTCAGATCAATCTTCTAGGACACTAATGCTCCCTTCAACTGATCGAACATGTCATCAATCCTTGGAAACGGATACATGTTCTTGATGGTCACTTTGTTCAACTTCCTATAGTCAATGCATAATCTAAGCGTACCATCCTTCTTCCTCAAAAACAATATCGATGTGTCCCAAGGTGATACACTTGGCCTAATGTATCCCTTGTCAAGAATCTCTTTCATCTACAACTTTAACTCTATGAACTCAAGTTACCTCATCGTGTAAGTTTCTTTTGATGATGGAGCTGCCTCTGACACCAACTCAATAGAAACATTTAGTTCCCTGTGAGGTGGAAACTCTGAAATATCTAAGGGAAATGCATCTTGAAACTTTTGTAGAACTATGTACCTACTCAAAGCATCTACATCCTCAACTTCCTTTCCTTTCCTTACCTTTGTCCCTAGAAATATGCACTACAAATAACACACACCCTTTGTTGTGACTGCGCTTTTCCTACATAGTTTTCACCATCCTAACTAATGTGGCTTTCTCCTTTCCCTATAGGATTCTTGGTTCCCCATTGTCATCCATGTAGTCAATGGATTTTTCATAACAATCCACCTTAGTCCTATGAAGGTACAACAAATCCATGCCCAAAAACATGTTGTATGATCCCAACAGTAATTTATTCAAATGTGTTGTGATAAGCATACCATTCAAATAAAATGCACAAGCTCTTACCCAATGATGAACTTGCTTCTTTGTACTTGTAGCCAATTGCACTAACCAAGATTCTGCATGCACTTCTTTATTCAAACCACACTTAACCACCAAGTCAGGACTAACATAAATATAATTAGATCTAGGGTCAATAAAAATAGAAACAACTTGATCCCAAAGCTTCTCGTCCATATCAATGATAGATGCATGGCGGTTTGCCTATCTATTATCCAATGCTGCATTGATACAAGGACTCCTATGACAAACATCCCCAACAGTATGTGCTTCTTGTGCACTATATATTTAAGGAATATTACCCTGATTCTATGGTAAATATCCCTTAAGGTGTTCCTTACAACATGTCCATCACCTCTATGATGTTGATGTGATCCATGTCCATGTCTATCGACATTGAACTTCTTTATGGTGCCACATTTCATTTCTCTTCTACATTCTAAGGTATTTTTCTTTTTGACTGCCATTTTCCCTTACCTTTATCCTTATCCTTTCCTTTCTATCCTTGCTGAGATTCATTCTTATTCTTTGACTACTCATAGTAATGCACTAGTACCAGTAGTCTCATAGGCATCATCTTAGCTAGATCGATAGGCAGATTCATACCTTTGTGATCTAGAGTCATACCCTTTTGCATCCCTTGTCCCAGTTCCATACGTATATTCACTAGTGACATTTGGTTCCACAAGTTTAGGTGCAAATCCTCTAGTGGCAGAAGCAAGCGCAGCATCTTAACCAGGTCGAGAGCTTGAAGCAGATCTAGAAGCATACCTAGGACCAGTAGATTATGTAGCATATCTAGTTCCATTATTTCTTAGACCCAACTTCACTTCAATTTCCTAATAACTTCCTCAAGTGACCAAGGCTCATCATACTCAATCTGCTCTCTAAATGATAATGGAAAACCACTAAAAAATCACTGAGCTTTAGCCTACTCATATTTAATATATTACATACCTCAATAGCTCTGGGAACTTAGTCATGTACTCTTCATCTATCATTGATCCCATATTTATCTCATACAATTCTTTGGCCTTACTATCGTAGTAACTTTATCATATGTGCCTCTTCCTGAAAATCCTCTTGAGCTCATGCCAACTCAAGTCATCTATCCTGATGTCCCTAACCTACCTCACATGTTCCCATCATATTTATTATTTACCTTTCAAGCTGAAGATAGAAATTTTGGCCTTCATGTTTTGTGTGTACGCATTCAACTCAAAAAACTTGTTCATCCCAAGTATCCAAGCCTCTGCATCTTCTAGTTTCTTCAAGTCTCCATCGAAAGTAGGTGGATTTTCTTTCTTAAACTCATCTGCAAAGTATCCCTTATCACTCCTCATGTAAGGATCATAACAATGATGATCATGATGCCTATAAGAACCAAAACTAGAGTAGTACCTGTATCCATCACCTCTCCTATCTGGAGTATCCAAAAATATTCCATCTCTAATGATGTCATATCTATCTAACCTGTGACCACCTGAGACCTACTGCCATATTCCCCATCAGTTTTCTCCTCCTATCCATGGATGATCCTAAGTTGTCCCTTTCACTGCAATTATGAGAAACGACAAAGGAGTATTGCAGTAACCTCTGCTTGTTTCTCTTGTGCCTACATGATTTTGTCATTGTTCGCCTCCAAATGCCCTTTTTCTTCCTTCAATCTTCTCAATGTGTACGCTAAGTCAGAAGAGTGCCCAAAACCACATTGCTCATCCAATTCATAGGGATAATATTTGTAGTCCACCATCCTGCTAGTCATTTTGATCTGTTTCCTGCAAGGCATACTATGTCAGCTAAACCAAATCAAAATAAACCAACATGCCTTAGCATAATTCAAGGAGGATATATCATCTACAAGATCAACCAATCAACATAGTTCATGTATAAAATAATCATGACAATATATATACATATAATACATAAGCATATAAGCATATAACTATCATTCTAGCTAGAGTCTAGTCATTAATGCATGACCATATCAACTACACATACCATGACCTCATGCATGACGACAACAACCATACCATTGTACACTAACAATACACAAGCATAGAAATATGTAACCAATCATACACTAATGATGATGCAGTTCACAAAAATAACATCCTCTTTCACATTGTGAAATCACTACAACCATGACCAACACCATGCATATGAAACAAGCATATAGACCAAAAGCATGATTAACACACATGCAATCGACATGAATTCATTATCAGCACACACTTCCCATCAAGTCCAGTGGGTGAAGCATGCTACAGTACCACTCTATAACACCCTCCTCCCACATCTACCCAAGTAACCGTCCAACTGGGGTAAACATGTGACGAGATGCTGCTACGATGGGATTCAACCTTCTAAGTGACCTTAAGGAAGTGGAATTGACAGAAACACACCATACAAACCATCCACATCAACAATATAACTCCCAAGAGCCATCCCAACCTCTTAGGTAACCAGCCCCTGGGTCCCATTGAGGCTTTAGCCCAATTAACGCCCATACGATCCCATGATATGGGAATGCATGTGTCCAGGAGGCTGTGTATGCTCCCACATCATGGTATGCCAGTGTCCAGGGACTTTTTTGCCCAATTTTGTGCCAATTTCCCCAAGATTTGAGCCATTTTTCAGGCCCAGACCCCAGGGCACTATGAAAATATAAATGGAACCTTTACAACAAAAAGATAACAATGGAATGATTATACAAATGCAATTACTTGAACAAGAGCTTGATTGGACCCCTACTAGCCATGACAGAAATTTCATCAAACATATCACAAATATGTAATCTATAGATGTAAAAAACATATTTAAACATACGGGTTTCATATTTATCTGAGAATCACTAAGAAGCATTGTTCCCTTATATCATTGGTTGCATTATCATCTATTAGGTCATAGATACATTATTCATTGATTTACCAATCAAAACATGAGGAAAGCCATACTTAATCATTGTCATAATACATGCTTATAACCAACATAATAAAAATAGAAATATCATGGATACATCAGCCATAAAATCCACATATAAAGCAATACATTTATAGATAAGATATCAAGGAGAGAACATCTTATTAATGAATGAAAGATCCAACCCAGGATGAGAGTGCCACATTCCACCTGACCATAGAATGGTTGAGCCAAATATTTCTTCAGCTAGTCACTCTCGTTCCATATTCCAAGCAAGAATGTAGGACTCAAACCAAAAGAACCAACCACCCACATCAATATAAACTAGACTTTACAGCAATCCAGAATGGATCACTAAGCCAAAAAAATAAACATGTAATAATATGCTTTCCCATGATCTCCACCAGATCACTAGGAAAAATAGGCATAGATGCCACTGGATTTCTCCACCTACACCATGAGGATTTTTTTTGTCTCTTAGTCTCTCAGGATTTACCGCAATCCAAAGTCTGATTCGGGGATTACTCGGCCCTAAATAGAGACACCACCCTCTAATATTTAACGTATATCACACAATTCATTAGCAAGGACTCCTAGGCCTAATCAAGGGAAACCACCTCTAGGATTTACCATATATCTCGCAATTCACCAGTTGAGGATTCCTAGATGTTGGGCAGCGGATCCCCCATGTAATGGTTTTGGGGCTTAAAGCCCACAATTTTGGATATTGGTATTGTAAAGGCTCCACGAATTCCACGAAGTGTGAGTCAAGTCAAAGGGTAGTCTGCCCAAAAATAAGGTAAGATAATAGAAAGTGAGTTGGCCTGCCCCATGGTCTATGGACCATGGGAATGTATAAATAGAGCATGGTTCTAGGTGTAGGAGGTAGTTTTGGAAGTTTTAGATAAGATCTGAAACGTTATGGGTTGTTAATGGCGATATTCACTCTGAGTCTATAAGTCTGAGTCGAGGGTTGTAGTAGTAGAAGAGGCTCTGCAGTTGTGTGCACAGAGGTCTAGTAGAGTTCGCAGTTGTGTGCATGGACCCCTGCAGCTGTGTGCATAGGGTAGGAAGTGGATTGTAACTGGAAAAGGCTTTAATAAAGATAAGTTGGTTTTGAAATATTGCGTATCTGTTTCTATATTCGGATTTATGCATCTGTTCACGGTTTATGATTACGCACATGTTTGTTTATGTTAAATGGTAACTGAAAGTATTGAGCCTACCTAATTTAATTCAAGATCTATAACAATACTAAGCATAGAAAGGGTAAAGAACATTCACACTCATCATCCTAGCCACGTGAAGGTAGTTGCACTAAATAGATGGCTCCGCGGAAGTAGCGTAGCACGTAGGCTTGGTTCGCTAACTTTCCAAACCTCATCAAGACATCCCTAGGGTGCAGAAACCTAGTTCCAGCACCCTCCCATACTACCTCGGGTGTGACCTTTGTCCGCGCTCCATGGACTATTGCCGAAAGGGCCAGTAGTTTCAGGATTTATTTGGATAAACATTTCTAAACTTGGGTCAAGCCCCAATAAGCCAAAAAATGGTTCCATTGCTGGGACCGAGACCTACCTGAGGGATGTCTGATGTCGAAACACTAGAACCCTATGAAGAAATAAATTAAAGATTGGGTGGATCAGAAGCTTCATGAGTTCGTAATATAGGAAAACCAAACCCTGCAGATATCCAAGAACAGGTGGTTGGATCACTTCATATATATGAAAATCCACGAGATCTTCTTCACGACATTCTCCTAAGAGTTGTATGATTAGATCGCGAGGCTAGCAGACAGCTAGGGAAGGTGCAAGCTCAATCAACCGATAGTGTGGACTCTAGAGTTGGTGCACAAGCCAGAGGCATCTAATCACATGGGTTGTAGACCATTGGCTGGATCGAATAATAGGAGGGTTTATCACTGAATTTGTGATAGACACGACTGTCAGCTATAGTGAAGCAGAAAGACGTTTCCTCAGGGGACTGCGAGGTAAGTACATCAAATTGTTGAATACCTGGATTAAGATTCTATTATGTGAAAAATGGGTGATGTGAATAATTTAATGAGTGGAATGATGCGGAGCGGAAAGGTCTACAAAGGTATTGAAGGGTTAAGAAACAGTCCTTTAATTTCACCTCCATGAGCAGGCGAGGAAGAGTGTGCTTGGGCTTCTCCAAGGAGTGCGGTCAGTTTGATAAGGCAAAGCATTCCACAATTATCATCCCCGCTAATGCCACCAATAGCGTCACCTCCTTCACCTCCATCTTTTCCCACACCACCTCCACCAAACCAGCATTTTAGCATGGTGAGCACGATCAAGCAACCTGTATTCAGAGGAGTAGGAAACAAAGATCCAGATCAGTTTTGGTTCGTATTAAGAGCAGTGTGGGGAGCACATCGAGTTACAGATGATAACATTAAGAAGGCTACATTGGTATGTGCGTTACAGGATCGTGTGCTGACATGGTATATCAAGCACTCGAATGATCACTCGAACGCTGGAATAGTGGAAATCTAGATTGTGTTGAACAAAGAGTTTAGCCAATCGAAATTAGAGACATAGTCGATCATCGGATTTAAGGAGATTACGATGATTCAAGGTGAAACCCCCTAGGATCTGGATCAGAGGTTGAAAAGTATGATCCACGAGGCTAATATGACACTGACAGACATGCATCACCACACATGGTTTGTGGCATCTTTGACACCACACTTGAGGATGACATTGTCACAACAGAAGCTCTCAACCTAGGAAGAAGCATTGAAAATGCTGATGAGGTTGCATGAAACACCGATACAGGATCTAGGATTGGGATTCCAACAAATCCACGTGCAACTACAAAACCTATGCTTGGAGATGAAGAGTTTTAGAAGGATAGGGTGCCCCAGCCAGAAGCACACAAAGAAGTGTGGTGCATAAAATGTAAAGTCCAAGGCCACAATAAGGATCACTATCTAGTATTCACGAACTATTTGGTAGGAGGGGGACCAATGCAGTTGAGACCAGAGGAACAGGTGGGCCCATGTGTGACACCTACGCTCTGGTGCGCGATCTGTCAAGTGGGAGGAAAGCACACAATGAACAACTGTCACCTATTGTAGAAGTACACACAGACTACACAACAACTATATTGTAATTTTTATATATCAGTGGGCCACGATGAGTGGACATGTCGGAGCTGTGAGCTAATGATGGATAGGACCTCATCTTATCAAATGCAAATAGAAACGTGAGGCTTTGATCGAGCCACAACAATATAGCGGGGTGGCTTTCAAGGGCGAGGTCAAGGACGAGGAGGAATGGGACCTGAAAGAGGGCACAGACAATTAATCTGCTATAATTGCAGAGGACCTGGGCACTATGCACGCAACTATATGAATCCGACCATAATTTGTTGTTCGTATCATTATCATTTTGATCATGAAGTAGTAGATTTTCCTATGTTGATCACACAGATGCGCGAGAAAGGGGTACTATAGCCTACTCCAACTCAAACTATCCAAATGATGAGGTCTGAACTGTGCAAAGAAGACCCTAACATGAATATGATGCTTAGAAGCGCATGACCACAGGGGAAATAAGGGAAAGCAACCAAAGGATGATACATAGGTTCGCAAGGCTCCTATGAAGGAACCTGAGTTTGACTTGGAACGCACAACGAAAACGTTTATGGAAGCTAAGAAGAGCTTCAAGGAGGCCTCTACTACAGGTAGTAAGGATCAATAAGAACCATGAATGGACCCTTTTATGCTTATGTTGAAGCCCCGAAAATTAGGTCAACAACAAGGGGGATACCTGCCCAGTCCGGACCCTGGTTGGCAGCTCCTTTTCCGTTTCTTATAGCGGGTCC
Source organism: Pinus taeda (assembly GCA_000404065.3). Lineage (NCBI taxonomy): Eukaryota > Viridiplantae > Streptophyta > Pinopsida > Pinales > Pinaceae > Pinus > Pinus taeda. Next base: position 278,433 of record APFE030463421.1, on the reverse strand, counting down.
GACTGGGGATATGGGACTAGTTTCGCAATTCAAGTGTCTGTGTGAGAAAGATTGATGTTTCTGGTTTAACAGTTCCTAATTAAGATTCTCTAATTCTAACTTTAATCTAATGACATGGAATTTTATTCTAATAAAACATAAACTTCTAAGTCTATACTAACCTGGGGTGTAATTTTTCTTCTGTGCGATCTAAAATGATTTCAAATAACAATCGGTAATAAACATTATTCAACTGTTATAAGAAAATAATTCAATATAGATGAACCACTTCACATAAAAAGTTAGGGGAAACAATTGCGAAAAACATATCACACAGTAAGTTGCTCATATATTAAGCACAAATAAATAGCTATCATCGTAAAAAAGTGCCAAATGATAACTTAGGCATTCAAGCATTAACATATAAACAACTAAACTTAAATATTGCTTTAACACAAAAGATAGAAATAATTAAGAGATAGAACTACCATTTATAACTAGTTCTACTCATGAGCTTCAAGTGATAACGATTTATCTCTTCTTAATCCAACATCCACTAAGAGTACAGAAGTGAAACTTCAGTAGCTGATATCAAATGCAAAATTCAATAAATCTTGTTCCATTCATTGATCAAAACCTCCTCGGAGAGTGCAAAAGTGCATGTTCTGAGGACAAGTTTTTGATAAATTTATGGACCCTTCTCTAAATGCATGAGAAGCGTTTAAATACTACTAACTACACCTAAAAATAACTTATTTACAAAAATATAGGATACGGTTTAAATGACCGTCCTTTCTATAGACAAAATAAAGAAAAACTATTTCTAAAATTAAATCTAATATCTAACTATTTCTGTATCTGCTCCTTAGCATCACAAACATGCATTCAACATTTGATTACGAAAAGTCGGTTAGCCGAATTCAGCCTTTAACTGTGCTACAAAAATGGAATCGGCAAGAGCTAGTGCCACATCTTCAGCAGAAATGATGATGCTTTTGAGAGTAATATACTGAGTGTGTGGTTTCACTAAATACTTTTGAGGATATTTCTGACCATTACCTTTGATTTTCAGATTCAAAATTTACCTTTTATCTTTAACATACTTTTTTCCGAATTTCTGGGACTTACACGTAGCTGAGCAATTAGAATCTTTCCATTTTGAGAAGTTTTACCCAGCGATGCACGATTAGTGCTAGGGCGCTAATCGCGCATCAGAAACTGCCTCCGTTTAATATGGGCTTCCTTGGTGCAATTTTCGCCTCTTGCGTGGTTTCTTGTAGCGGATGTAAAGTTGAAATTTTGTGAAAATAATGATTTCGAGAGCTCTTGACCCTGAGTCTTAAACTGTCTGTTTTTTATGTTAGCGCTATCCAATACCCATTTAACCATGTCTATATAGGGGATAATTTTAGGCCTCGTCGCTAGCTAGTATAGGAACGAACAAGCTAAGTCTGCAACTAATGCTTCAAAAGAATTCTATGAGCCTGCGGTAGTTGTAACCCCCATTACCTTAGGATTCTCTTTCTCAAGTAGATTATACATGCCTCCAAGTGGAAATACGCACATCTCTATTGGATGTGGTATCTGTGTACAAAGGTGCCATTTCTTTAACTTCAGACATCAGAGCCTTGCCTTTCTTCTCCATAGTTTCCTATATACTACTTCGTATAATTCTTTGTTTTTTGTTCCTGCAGTTTACAAGTGAGGTGAGAGTAATAATAAGGAATAATGACAGGAAAGCTTTAAAATGCCAAATACATTAAAAAGTGTATTGCCTTACGTGAACTGGTTTCTGGATAAACACAAAACCGTGTTTCATTAACAATTGGCAACTACCTCATTAATTAGCATTAAAGTGCATAACCAGGTCTCGTTTTATGAAACAGTTTTCGAAGAGTGAGCCGAGATATTTTGCGATGGAGTAATTCTATGATTTGCTTCACAATGTCGCATTATCACAAGATCACAATATCGCAATATCACAATATCGCACTGTCATTCTTTTGTAAGATCGCTTTGTCGCTCTATCGCGATATTGCGATATCGCAATATCGCATTGTCGCAACATCGCGTAATCGCAGTATGTGCTTATTTGATGTTAATGTATTTCTTGCAATGTGTGATTTTGCGATATGCGTCATCGCATATCGGCATTTTCTGCGGTTTTCCAGCAGAAGTGCATTTGAAGGCATGCGATGCGATATTTGTTTTTCATTATGTAATCTCGCATCGCAATCTCGCATACTTAGAGTTTGGCTTGTAAGAAGGCATCCTGTTATCCTTTCTGCAATGTGATATTCCTTAATGACTGACTTTATCTTTCCTCACCATGAAACTTAAGCTTTTTTAGATTTTGCAAAGCTATTTTCCTAAGTTTATGATGGTGAGGTTTATTAAAAAGGAAATGTTAGCACTAATTCATTTTTAAATTTTTTGACTAAGGGTCCCCACTTATTTAGTATTAGTAATAACGCTAAATAATAAGGGGGGTTTTTGGTGGCCACAACAGCTTACTACCTTTCTAAAGACATGCATGAAGCTTCTACGAGACAATAAGGCAGTTAAAGGACTACAAGGCAGATCACTAGCTACGTAGGGTCAGAGGAACCACACGTAGTTCGAAAGATGTGGAAGCATGCTTTGCGCACTGGGATGGAAATGTAGTTGATAGCGCAAATTTGGTGAATATGAGATGGATTAGGTAATCCTAGACTTGGGTTCGGATGTGAATGTGTTACCAAAGTAGACTTGGGAACGCATGGGCAGGCCTACATTACAGTGGTATCCTATTCAGTTACGAATGGCGAACCAACAAAAGATGGTGCCCATGGGAAGATTGCAAGGGGTAATAGTGGATATTGAAGGTGTGAGCATGGAGATGGACTTTTAGGTAATAGAGATTGTGGATGACAATAACCCTTACCCCGCATTGTTAGGGATAGACTAATCCACGGATATGAATGGAGTCATCAACTTGAAGAAGTGGAAAATGACTTTCGAGAAAAAGTCTCTATGCATAGTAGTTCTGCTAAATCCAATCGAAGGAGCACACTACACTAAACCGGTGCACGAGGATGATAGTGGCGATGAGCTGGATTGCATTTACGAGATAATCATGCAAGACCAGGATCGGGTGAACCCAATGAAAGATGGGAGAATCTCATGGGAGCACGATTGTTCCTATACTTCGGAATCAGACAAAGAAATAGAACGCTGGCAGAAATAGTTGCATGAAGTAACAATCCTAAATTGCAACATGATGATTAGATCACTGTGGTGCGTGACGACCGAAGCAATGGAACTGCCAACATATGATGGGGACACAGGTGAGGATGAATTCTTAGACAAAGTCAGAAGGCCAGTACCAAAATAGCAGCGATACGTTGCCATGGAATGGGTGTTGCGCACGATACCTACGTAATGGTGGCAGACACACTAGAAGAATATTAAGAGCTAGGATGAATGCAAAATAAGGATGCACTTACGATTTCAAAATCCCCAACGTTAAATGTGAGCCGGACTGCTAGGGCAAAGAAATTTGTGCGCCCACATGTGTCGATGGGTGCAGTCGTGTGCTGGGCAGGCACATCCCAGGCTAAGGATCAAAAATCAAGACCCGACACAGCCGCAAAAAGAGTGATGCACACCACAAATACCCCACGATGGAGCATGCACAAAGCTATGTGGGATCATGAATAGAGTTTACCAAGTGGGATGAACAGATTGGGACCTATGCGTACCAGCAGTTCGATGGGCCTATAGGACCATAAGAAAAAACCAAAGCACAGAAATGATCTTAGTGGTGATGAGAAGAGAGGAAACTAGGAGGATAGAAAAGAATCCCCAGACCAAGTCTCCCGTGGTAGGGACAGGATGCGAAGACCTAGGTAAAGGAATTAGGGAGTTGCAGGAAGACCTTCGGTGAGGAAGCATGAAACTTCGTGAACTTGATGATGAGTGGCCAGTATGACATTGGATGAAGAAATCTAAAAAATGGAAACCAAAGTCACACAAGTAGGCCATGAGAAACTAAGTATGATATCGAGTCCACCCATCCCTACTACTACATTAGAAAGAGTGGCGACCTTGCTATCATGGTTGCAACCGCACCTTACTAAACAAGGGAGCATACCATATAAAGAGGAACATGACACACTACTGGATGCAAGGGCATGTGAAGGGTGCTTGTAGTGCGGGCCAGTAGGAAAAGCAAAGCCTCGCACCAAGGGTACGACCACCTGAATCTCTATAGTAGGCATAGTCTCAGCACTCCAGGTAGTTGAAAGAAGGCACAGGACTATAAACAAGGCTATTCAAAATAATACTGAGAGGGGGGTGAATCAATATTATCAAGTCATTAATTTTTCATTTCCATAATCAAATTCATATACGCTGCTTCAGTTAATAGAACTCGCGTGTATACACAAGTGTCTTTAAGGAAACTAACGTATATCCAGCAAACTTATGATTCAGTTAATTCATCATATGTTGATCTTTAATCAGTGTATCATAACCATATAATAGTAACTAGGTGTAGTAAAAACAGAATAGTCAATCACACACATGAATACAAGATATAAGGTGGAATCCCAATGTGGGTGAAAACCACCTGCTGCAATCAACTCTATCTTCTTTTTAATAATAAGAAAATTATGTTTACAATTTTTGTTCTAGTGCAGTCTTATACCAGTACGCAAAATTCTACCTGTAGAAGGATACAACCTTCTCTTTTCTTCTAGGGACCACGTTTCATAAATTTTCAGACTGAATCGATCAATAACATCATTCAATCATCAAATATATCTACATAAACCAATCTCCTTTGCACCAACCACAACTGAATCAATCAATCACTTTGAAAACCCTTCAATCTGTTCTTTCATAATGTCGTAACCAGAATACAGTGACCAGAACCCAAGCCAAAACCCAGAATAATGTAGAAACAAATAGAAGCAACTAAAACATATTTTATAAGGTATAAGGTACTTCCAAGTGTCAAACCTGCATGCATACATGCTTTCCTCAAGGCAAACCTGCATACAAATCTGCAAATCAACTTTATGATGTATATGTTGTTTTGATATGCAGAACTAGTGTGTATATTCACCTTTTCTAAAGTGAACTTCCATACAGATCTGTAATGATGATTTAAACATTACAACAATTCCAAACTTCAGTTATACCCAAATCATCATATTTATAGACTACAACATGCGCCAGTTATTCAGATAAATGATCAAACCACATAAAGATAATTCACTTCAAGCCTTGAGATCTTGACCCATAATTAGATCTTATCCTTCATCAAGCACTAAGGTTCATCCTTGATTCAGATCCAGTTATGCACCATAACCCAATAATCTATATACTAGATCTTACTCTTCATCAGATATTCAATCCTTGAGTACTTTGGCCTAATGATCTTCCCTTCCTTTTATAGTCTTAGACCTTACTCAATATCATGGACCAAAACCACTTAGGACCAATACCATGGATCAAAATACCATTGACCAAAACTTAGTTTTCCAAGATATATGCACCTTGAATTATGTGAATGTGCGTGTGTGCGTATATGTGACTTGTATAGAAAGAACCCACGTGTATACACGACTTGGCCAATGGTGAACCTTCATATACCTCTATTTCTTCATCTTGTAAAGTATGATCTAAACTCAGTGCTGTTAAACTACTGAACTTTGATCTACCATCTGATTTAGTTGCCATCAAGGACAACACCTGTGTCATAAAGCCAACAATCTCCCCCTTTGGACTTGATGGAAACCCCATGTCACTCTCCCCCTTTATCATCAAGGGAAAAGGGTCATGCTCCCCCTGATTACATGTTGAATTCTCTGATATTTTGAAGTGTGCTAATTGAGCTCCATGAACGAGTCCATGCTCCCCCTGAATATAAGCAAGGTCTGCAAAAAGATGTTCTAAAAGAAGAACATGACTCTATACATACATCATAAATGATCTTCCTATCACCAATGACTCATAAATACATCCATCTCCTAACTAAGTGGAGATATACCAAGTTTGACTCATCTGCCCAACCAAGTGGGGATATACTAATTGTTTATACATGTCAAAACAAGAACCATTACATCATCCATCCCATGCATAGTGGGGTAACAAATTAGGTCATTTCATGACCTTTACATTAAAAGATATACATGACATATATAACAGAGACCAAATATCTTAAACAAGACTATGATCATCATTAGCAACTATCATCAGCAACATTTGCTAATCAACGTCAAGACCAATAACCATGTTCTCCCCCTGAACCTGTTCCACCTAAATAAAAAACAACTGTGTGAATCTGTACCAAGATCTTCTAAGATAATGCCAATAATGCATTATTAGAAGCATATTCTCCCCCTGAACCTGTGCCATATGATCACTGTCAGATCTGATCATTTCATATAATAGAAGAGTTAGCAAGGCATCATCATCAATCAGATATACATCAAGTTATCAACAAATTATGAGAGCCAATATATTTCCACATGTCATCCACAGACTGTAACCATCATCAAGCAGAGAAGATAATTCACTGAACCATATCAGACCCCTTTCTTCCTGAGTCTGGCCCACTGCTTTTCTTCAAACCAACATATACGCGATTGTATCCATAAAAACTAGCATATGTACATGACTACACTTCATGAAACTTGCGTATAACCACCTTTCTCTAAAACAGATAGGTTTTAACAACAGGATGATGCATCAACTACTCCCAGCTACTGTCTGAGATATTCAAATATCTCTCTGGGTAGTGGTTTGGTGAATATATCAGCAACCTGTTCTTTGGAGGGAACATACTCCAATTTGACCTTTTGTTCAAGCACTTGTTCACGTAGAAAATGATATTTTATGGGTATGTGCTTGTATTGGAATGCATGACTGGATTCTTTGAAATACTAATGGCACTTGTATTATCACATAGAATGGAGATGGGTGGAGTACATGTGATCTGAATGTCTTGCAATGTTTTCATCATCCAAAGGAGTTGTGTGCAGCAAGATGCAGCAGCCACATATTCTGCTTTAGCTATAGATAACACAATTGAACTTTGTTTCTTGTTGAACAAAGACACTAATCTAGAACCCATATAGAATGCACCACCACTACTGCTTTTTCTATCATCAACACTTCCTACCCAATCTATATATGTATAAGCATGAAGTGTAAGATCTATATCTTTAGGATACAAACCAAAATTTTTTGTTCCTTGAAGATATTTGAAAATCCTTTTGACTGCCTAAAGGTGTGATTCCTTTGGATTTGCTTGGAATCTTCCAACTATTCCTATTGCATGCATGATGTATGGTCGAGTACCTGTTAGATAAAGCAGACTGCCAATCATGGATCTTTAAGTTGGTTGATGTACTGCCACTGATTCATCAATTGAGCTGACACTGCATCCTGTTACCATTCGGGTACATATTGGTTTAGAATCTTCCATGCCATAATTTTTCAAGATATGTTTGAGATATTTGGTTTGTGACAGAAAAATACCGTCTTTATTTTTTTGAACTTGTAGACCAAGAAAATATGTAAGCTCACCAAGTAGGGACATTTCAAATTCTTGTTGCATTACTGATGAAAAATTCTAACTCATGGCTTCTTCATTGGTACCAAAAATGATATCATCAATATACACAACAAGTATTAGCAATTTATTATTGTCAATCTTTGTATATAGATTGTTATCAGCTGATCCCTTTGAAAAACCTTGTTGATGGAGATATTTGTCAAGACGGTAATACTAGGCCCTTGGAGCTTGTTTTAGACAATAGAGAGCCTTTTTGAGTTTGCATACAAGTTTTGCATCATTTCCAAGAATGAATCCATCAAGTTGCTCAATATAGACTTATTCTTCTAAGTCTCCATTAAGAAAGGCAGATTTTACATCCATTTGGTATACTTTGAATTTCTGAAAGCTAGAAAGAGCAGGGAACATTCTTATGGCTTCAAGTCTAGCAAGAGGTACAAAAGTTTCTTCAAAATCTATACCTTCTTGTTGAGCATATCCTTTACAAACAAGTCTGGATTTGTTTCTAATAACTTCTCCATTTTCATTCAGCTTGTTTTTGAATATCCATTTAGTTCCTATGATATTCTTATCATGAGGTCTAGGAACTAATTCCCAATTATTATTCTTTTCAGCTTTCTCAAGTTCTTCATTCATGGCCTTGAGCCAACATTCATCTTTGCATGCTTCATTTAGATTTTGAGCTTCGGTGGAGGATAGAAATGCTAGATAGCTTGAAGCTTCTGTAATAATTCTTCTTGTCTACACACCTGCCTCTTTCTGTCCCAAAATTTGAGTCTCTGGATGATTTTTCCGAACATATCTAGATGGAGTCTTTTCTTCTACTGTTATCTCTTCTTCTGGTGCTTCATTGGTTTCTTCTTCAAAATTAGTGTGATTTGATTTTGGAGGATAATCCTCATCTTCTTCAATATCTTTGGTTTTTATTTGTTTTGGATTTTTGCATGCTTCATCAACCACAACATCAATAATTTCAATAATTTTCCCAAGTCTTTTATTATAACATTTATATACTTTACTTCAGGAAGAGTAACCAAGGAGAATACCTTCATCTACTCTGGGTTCAAACTTACCAAGTTTTTCATCAGTTCTTTTGATGTAACATTTGCTTCCAAAAATTTTGAAGTATTTTACAGTAGGAGCCTTACCATACCAAAGTTCATGTGGAGTTTGAGTGTTGTTTACCTGAACATTTGCTTGGTTGAGAATAGTGATGGCAGTGAATGCAGCTTCACCTTAGAAGGTTGCAGGAGTTCTAGACTCATCTAGCATAGCACGAGCCATTTGTTGAATAGTTATCTTCATCCTTTCTACCACTCCATTTTGCTGAGGAATCCTTGTGGTGGAGAATTTATTTTTTATTCCATGTTCTTCACGAAAGTCAAAAAAATCATCCGAGGTAAATTCCCCTCCTTGATTAGATTTGATGCATTTGATTTTGCGATCTGATTCATTTTCAACCAAAGCTTTGAAGGCTTTGAACTTTTCAAATGCTTCATCTTTATGCTTTAGAAGTCCTATCCAACACATTCTGGAAAAATCATCAATGAACAATATAAATTATTCTTCTCCACGAGGTGAATTCTTCCTTGATAGCCCAAATAAATCAGTATGAACAAGTTTAAGAGGCTTACTAGCTGATCCTTCCTTTTCAAGGAAGTGCGATCTAGTTTGCTTATCAAATTGACATGATTTTCATATTGTATTTTCTAGAATGTTGATATTAGGAAGATCATGAACAGCCTGGAATCTTCATGATTTTCTTATTTGAGAAAAACTTGGATGCCCCAATCTTCTGTGCCATAGCTAGTGTTCATCATTTTTGCTTAGAGAGCACTGTATTTGTCCTCCCTTGAGTATGTATAATTTGTTTGGAGTTCTCCTGTATCAAGCTCACGAAAAACACATCCATTTGATCGAAATACCACTTCATTTCCTCGATCACACATTTGACTGACACTCAACAGGTTATGCTTTAGACCATCAACATACATAATATTCCCAGCTTTAACTTTTTCTTTTAAGAGAACAAAGCCTTTACCTTTTATGACAGTAGGAGTGTCATTTCCAAATGAGACCTTCTTTTCCTTTTCTAAGGCATTATATGAGTGAGTTTTTTCTTTGTCACCTGTCATGTGTTTTGAGCATCCACTGTCGATGTTCCACTGATTTTATTTTCCTTCTGCATACAAGGCTATACCACATCTTTTTGTTTGCAGTTCTTTCTTTCTCCATATTTTGGGAGTTAAAGAAATTTTTTCCTTTTGAGATACTTGTCGAAATTTACTCCTGCATTCGGATTCTTCATGGCCAAAGTTGTTATGGATTGAGCATTCTATTTCATTTTCAAGAGGAGAAAAGTTATTATAGGAACTTTTCTTGATCCCTGTCAGATTTCTATGATTTTATGCTTCTCTAGTCATGATGGTCATGTAAGCAACACATGGAGCAGCCTTGTGTCCAAAGTTATGACATGAAAAACATTGACCATTAAAGAAGTTCATGCAATTATTGAATCTACTGACCTGGTGATTGTAGTTTCTATTGATATTCATCCTTGAAGCAAATTGAGTATGATTTAGTTGGGGTTGGTTGTGGCTTTTGTTCATCCTTGAAGTAAATTGAGCCTGATTTTCCTAGTGATCTACTTTATTCCCTTGCTGACAATTGTCATACTGTTCACTGCTCTTTACTGCATCAAGATAGCTTTTAGTGGAGGTTGACAACTTCTATAATGGAGATGCTTCTTCAATATATCCAAGACTTGTCTTTATAAGAGGAGAAAGTTGTACTTTGATCATTTCATTTAAGTTTTCTGATCCTTTAGCAAATCTAATATTGAGAGCTTTTGTTTTTTCAATATCCTTTCTTAGACCCACAATTTCACATTCTAGTCTTTCATTGTGTTTTTCTCTTTCAGCAAGTTGGAAGGTCAAAGTGTCTATAATCATATTCTTTTCTTCTAAATAGATTTTGAGTTTAGAGATTTCTTCATAAAGGTCATCTTCATCTAAAGCATCCAAGAAATAATCATTTTCATAAGCCATCAGGAGTCTATAGTCATTACTATTTTCATCTTCATCACTAATTGATAAACCATCGCTACCTTCATGAGTATAGTAGCTCTTCTTACTTACACTTTGTTTTCTATTCCATTTTGTATATTCCTTACCTTTATCAAATTTATCTTTATGAGGACATTTGGCAGCATAATGACCGAATCTTCCACTAGAAAAACATTTGAAGGGTAGTTTACCTCTGAATCTTCCGAAACCCCGTTGAAGGTTCTTGACAAAGTTTGATTCTTCTTCTCCTTCTGAAATATGTTTCTGATTCATTGAGTTCTTCATTTCATTTTTCCAAAGCTTTAAATGTGACTTCTCTCATATCTGAGGACTTCCTTTTCTCATCTCAAAGGTAGTTAAGGTTCCATGCAGTTGTGTCATAGTAATAGTCTGTAGATATTATTTCTTTTCTTCTATGGCAGATACTTTTGATTCAAACTTAGTTGACAAGTATCTTAAAACGTTTTCAACTAAAGTAACTTCCTTTATCTCTTCACCTAGATTCTTCATGCAATTAACAATATCATCTATACGTAAGAAGTAACTAGCTATGCTTTCATCATTATGCATCTTGAGAGTTTCATATTGAATTCTGAGAGTTTGCAGTTTAGCATGTTTTACCTGAGAGTCTCCTTTGTAGCTTAGAACGATTTTGTCTCATATTTATTTGGCAGATTTGAGCTGCATAATTTTGACAAACTCTGATGGTGACAGACTTCCCAATAATGTATTGATAGCCTTGGCATTGGTTTCATATTGCTTTTTACTTACTGCATATGTAGGAATTGCTGATGGAAATGTATATCCCCCTTCCATGATTTCCCAGACATCGGTTCCAAGAGATTGAATATAGGTTGTGATTCTTACCTTCCAATAAACAAAGTTGCTCCCGTCAAAGATTGGTAGTCTGATGGATCCCTCTCTTTCTTGATTACTCATGATGATGGATCTTCCTTCAAGTGATAAAGCTTCTTCTAAAGGACCTTCTTTGATACCAATTGTTGGAAATAATACTAAGAGGGGGGGTGAATCAGTATTAGCAAGTCAATAATTTCTCATTTCCATAATCAGATTCATATACACTACTTTAGTTAATGGAACTTTTGTATATACGCAATTGTGTTTAAGGCAACTAGCATATATCTAGCAAACTTATGATTCAGTTAATTCATCATATGTTGATCTTTAATCAATGCATCAGAACCATATAACAGTTACTAGGCATAGTAAAAACAGAACAGTCAATCACACACATGAACACAAGATATAAGGTGGAAACCCACTGTGGGTGAAAACCACCTGCTGCAATCATCTTTGTCTTCTTTTTAATAATAAGAAAATTATGTTTACAATTTTTGTACTGGTGTAGTCCTATACCAGTACGCAGGCTTCAACCTACAGAAGGTTACAACCTTCTCTGGTTCTCCAACTTCTACTGGAAGGGAGCTACAACCCCCTAGCTCTTGTACTAGCTGATATATTTACTAGTATGTAGGTGCCAGCATACAGAAGACTAAAACCTTCTCTTTTCTTCCAGGTACCACGTTTCATAAATTTTCAGACTGGATCCATCAATAACATCATTCAATCATCGAATATAGCTGCATAAACCAATCTCCTTTGAACCAACCACAATAGAATCAATCAATCACTTTGACAACCCTTCAATCTATTCTTTCAAAATGTTGTAACTAGAATACAGTAACTAGAACCCAAGCCATAACCTAGAATACTGCAGCAACAAACAGAAGCAGCTAAAACATATTTTATAAGGTATACGCTACTTCCAAGTGTCAAACCTATGTGCATACACGCTTTCCTCAAGGCGAACCTATGTATAGATCTGCAAATCAAATTTATGATGTATACACTTTTTTGATATGTAGAACCAGCATGTATACACGCATTTTCTAAAGTGAACCTGAATATAGATCTGTAAATGATGATTTAAACATTACAACAATTCCAGACTTTAGTTATACCCAGATCATCATATTTATAGACTACAACATGCACTAGTTATTCAGATAAATGATCAAACCATATAAAGATGATTCACTTCAAGCCTTGAGATCTTGACCCATCATTAGATGTTATCCTTCATCAAGCACTAAGGTTCATCATTGATTCAAATCTAGCTATGCACCATAACCCAATAACCTGTATACTAGATCTTACTCTTCATCATATATTTAATCCTTGAGTACTTTGGCCTAATGATCTTCCCTTGCTTTTATAGTCTTAGACCTTACTCAATTCCATGGAATAAAACCACTTAGGACTAATACCTTGGACCCAATACCTAGGGTCAATACCTCGGACCAGATACCTTGGACCAATACCATGGATCAAAATACCATGGACCAAAAACTAGTTTTCCAAGATATACGCGACTTGAATTCTATGAAAGTGCCTGTGTACATATGCGCAACTTATATACATAGAACCCAAGTGTATACACTGCTTGGACAATGGTGAACCTACGTTTACCTCTCTTCCTTCATCTTGTGAAGTCGGATCTAAACTCTGTGCTATTAACCTGCTAAATTGTGATCTGCCATCTGAGTTAGTTGCCATCAAGGACAACACCTATGTTATAAATCCAACAAAGGCTGCAAGAAATCTACGCGGAAAGGAGGTTCTTTGTACGGCCCGTCTGTCAGAAGGCTTGCAGTCGTGCTTAAGGGGCTACGCTGTTGTGCGGGTAGGCTAGGAGGTGACCATTGATGTCACTATTCATGACAAGAAGGCTAATTTAAGTGAGAAAGGAGCGGGCGACAAACCATTAAGGTAGGAATTTCAAGCTATATTTAGGGTGATCTGCCGCCAAGAAGGTAATGAAGACTCAAAAGTGGAGGGCATGGATGAATTCAAATCTGAATGTTATTATAAAATTTCGTGGGATAGTTTCGAAGCAACACTCGGTTGTTTGAGATTTGATCCAGTACAAAGCAATGAGCTCCAAGCTACCTTGCCACCCATGAGAACACGACCGAGTGAATCCAATATAGACACAATGTCAAGAACCAGAGTGTGATCCATGGGAGTTACCCCTGAACCATGGGTGACCCAAGAGGACCCTGGAGAGGCAACAGGTGCACTAGAGGTACGAATGTCCCCACTCATGATGTGACCACAAAAAAACAAACAGCCAATGGGGCCAGTTTGGGTATGGCCACTGAACCCAAGAGTTAGTAAATTATCAATGACAGAGAAGGGCAAAGCTGTCACCACTGAAATAGAGGAGGAGGAGGAGGAAGATTTGCAAGCCCTGATAGCCCAAATTGAGGCACAGGACGATGAGGCGGAAAATGTCTACCAAGTGCCTTTAGCGATAGAGTTACCCCCCTACATTCCCCTGCGGAAAGGGATAGCTAAGATACTGAAGGACCTGGAGGCCACGAAGAGTGCGCTCTAGACCCTACTTCTTCTAGATGACATAAGGTTTGACGGTTCGCTGCTGGGACGAGTACTGAATATAAAATTTGAAGAATAGGGGTGATCCAGGTGGATATTGGTGGCCACCCACCAAGTCCACCTGGACCCCCACCATTGTCTTTCTCAACATTTTCAGTTTCCTTAATTGTAGCACAACTTACTATTTTTAGCAGTTTTTCGGGTCCTGAACTTCCGGAGCCGTTTTGAGGCCCTAAACGACGTTTTTTGGGGAATCGGGGGGCAACATGG